>CAJVPP010000178.1:0-41969 GCA_910592005.1 Funneliformis mosseae | reverse complement strand
AATTAAAATTAGTCATAAATTTAAAAGTTGCGATAACTTTTTTTTTGGTCCAATACTTTTGACCGGGGAGTGTACATATTTAAATCGAGTAGAAGTTCATCGGACGGATTTTTAATTAAAATCGTTGTTATACTTCCTGTATAAGCTAAGTCAATCGTAGGATCACTAATAATAAACAATTTGCGTAACGAAAGAAGGATTTAAAGGATCATATTAAGGTTTCCGAGCAAACCCTGATGGCATCGAAATCGAAATCCGTCGAAACTCAAAAGATTTCGACTTTTCTTAAAAGTGTTTTGGGTTTTGCCTCGCAACCTTAGATCATGTTTTTTTTAAATGAAACATACTGGAGGAATTGTAATTCTTGTTACATATATTTTGAACATTCATTTTATAGATATCTCAAAACTTCATTTATTATATTCCAATACATTATTTGTTTATTACAATAATTGTGATCTAATTAAACGAGAACGACCAAAATGAAATAAGAAATACAAAAATAACCCTACATATTCTACTGCAACAAAATATTTGCGATGGTAGGTAACACCAAAAAGTATTCAGAAAGTGAAGAGATCCCGCTCATGAACGCAATTTGATTGATCCGTAAGGGAAGGTACATAACAATTCCTACACCAGAAAAAAGCAGAACCTTACCAAAGAAACTGCATTCATGAGTGCTTGACCAACTTCCTGAAGCATCATCCTCTTGAAGCCCTACACTGTTGGCTTGCAGTTAAGTCTAATTCCCACTCATGCTCAACCGCTCACTACGTCGTGGACTGTACTGGAAAAATAAATAAATAAATTATTACGAAATCAATTATATACTGCCCTTCCGGTCAGATCGGTCAAAGGACTTTGAATGGTCGCCGACAATTAGCATCTATATTATGATTTAGATGATATTTATGTGAAATTCAACTTATTTACGAGTTAAGTGAGATAAAAAATAATGGTATAAAGAAAATGATGGAAACGGATTTATCTATTAGAAGGTCATATAAGCATAAGTGTTATTTTCAATGATTGACGGAGTGATTAGCAAAGGTTTATTTTATAAAGAAATTGGCTAGACTCCTTCATTGTTTAACTCCAAATACAATATAAACAATATATAAGTAAATAAATTATATTTTTTTTTTATTACGTTGCTTAAATAAATTGCGTGTGCTATAAAAATAAATCAAAAGACATGCTTATTATTCTATTGATTTCGTCATTTGATTGTGTTTGTTGAGCACTATCAAATCACGGTCTAATTCGTGTGGTTCCTGTTACAGTGGTACGTCCTTTTGCGTAATATTATGTATTAAAAATTAATTTTTTTGGCAGGGAGGTTAGGAAATGTACCATTCAACATTTCGAAAGTAGACACGATTTTGATAAATAAATTCACTAACCGTTTAGTAATGCAGAACAAAAACAACGTCAAATAATGTTTATTGTGAAGTTCCATCAGTACAGAATGGCAAAAAAATAGGTTAAATGCCCATAATGATCGAGTTCGACTATTTTAGGCGTCTTCAGTGATCAACAAGGCGCAACAAAATTAGCGGTTTCAGCCTTTCGATCGAAATCCTTGCTAATGCTTTAAATTTTACATAAAGTATAATTAATTAACGCCTTATCTAGTATAAAAATCAATTAGTATATTCAGTCAGAAGTTTAATTAGATTATAATTAACGTTTAATATTAAAAATTGTAGTTATGTTGCTATTTCAATTTTTAATAGAATCATTTTATGTTTGTAATGCAAATCTTCAAAATCCTGTTAAACTTCTTTTTGATGACATATCAAAAAAGCAAATCAGTACAAGCTCAAACATTAAATTCACAGGATCTTTCAAGTAATTTTTATTTTAGATGTAATGAAACAAAATGTGATTCATTTCCTTATTATCGCGTAACTTCATTCGCATTTTCTTAACGATTGTGCCGCAGCTCGCGAATTTCAAAATCCTTGAACTTGATGTTTCTATGTAATTAATTACTTGTCTCGAATTTCGAAATACTAATAATATCCCAACTAATAAACTCATCAACTTTGCAATCCACGTGCCTTTTTATATGACGCCAATGTTCTCACTTTGTAAACTTTTTTTATTAAATAAATTTTAAACTATTTCTAGATTGAAAAATAACTATCTTATATTGTTATTAGAAAAGTTAGAAAACGTTCAAAACAATACAGTTAAATTGCATTATATTAGAAAGGAATATTTAGCAAATAACTAGTGGACATATTTATAATATTGAGAGTAGGATGAAGATTATAAGATAGAATGAGTCAAATTGTCAATATGCATTAATTATTTGAATTCATGAATTTTTTTAGAAAATTTTAATTATTGCTGCATAAATTAATTTCTTAATGAAATGCAATACCTCATTATATGCAATTTTATAGTAAATTTATATCTATCAAAGCCGATGTTACATTATTTCTATATGAATTTAAGTATCAAATCTGAAACATTAAATATTTTGCAATGACAAATTATTCAATAATATAATAACTGATTAATAAGATTACTATTTTTATATTATAAAAGACTTATTTATTTATGTATGTAATCATATCAAATTTATGATTTCAATAATAAATTATATATCAAAGTCTATAGTTTTAGAAATATAATCTATGAATAATTCAAAATAATTAATTTATGTAATTTATGGATGAATTGAACTTGAAACGTTAATTTTATTATTCTTACTTACTATTATTAGATTCCTTTTCGTTGAATTTGATTTGTTTAATTTTTTCATCTGGAATAACATCAAAAATTTAAGTATATTATCAATATTTGATTACTTAAAATAAACTTATTTATACCATTGTCATTATCTTCAATTAGATGATCGTCATGTTTTCTTTTGCCTTAAAAAATACACAAGATTAGTAATATTATCAAGTAATTGTGTAAGAATTACCAATAAAGTTTATTTACCGATTTTTATAGATTCCGTCGATATCGTTATTACTTTACTTGTGACTGGATTATTTATTATGACAGGTCCAATATCTGGAGAATAAATAATCTTTGTGGAATTTGTTTTTTCGTTCAAAATGATTTTATCAATAATGTCACAAATAGCTCCCATAGTTGGTCTTTTATTCGGATCTGAAAGCCAACATTTTTGCATCAATTCAATATATCCTTCAGGTGCATTTGTGATAATAGGAGGACGAATACCATCACAAATTTGGATAATTAGATCTGTATCATACTTTTGATCCCAAAAGGGTCTTCTACCTGTCATTAATTCCCACATAATCATACCAAAGCTATAAATATCCGAAGATTTAGTATATTTATTGCTTTTTCGCCCTTGAAATATCTCTGGAGCAATATAAGGAATAATCCCATAATACTCATTTTCATTATCTGATTTTTCAGTTGATAATTTACTAATTCCTAAATCACTTATTACCACATCATGTTCATAATTGTAAAGAATATTTCCACTATGAAAATCTCGATGAATAATTTGTTGAAGATGGGTATTATGAAGTGCATCGCTAATTTGTTGTAATATATTTAATTTCTTATCCCATTTAATAATATTAAATTTTTTGATTATATAATTATTTAAATCATATTTATAATATTTCATAACAATAACAAAATCTTTTGTTTTAGGATTTTGAGTAATTCCATAATATCTATTTAAATTCAATAAAGAATAAATAACATCATTTAAATTAGCATTATATATCATCAAAAGCTAAAATTACAAAAGATATTAATATATAACTTTTTTATAAATTACTAAATTAAATTAAATTATAAATACTATACCTCATTTAATTCTTTTGTAGTAATATTTTTAGAATTATTAAGTTGTTTTAAAGCAACTGTCATATTAAGATCATTATATTCAAAAATTTCCTTTTCTTTATTCCAATATGGTAAACCATTAATCCAAATTGCTTTATAAACTTTACTAAATCCTCCTTCACCGATTATATTAATATTTTGAAATTGACTAAAAGGAATAAATAACAATCTGCTAGATTCTTGAATAAAATCAATCTGTGTATGTTTAATAAATTCATCAACTATTTTATTTCCACTTGGTATATATAATATTTTAGATTGATAACAAAATATACAAATTCCATAATGATATTGCAAAGGCTTTCTTTTTTTAAAACAACTATTACATATATTATAATTATTATTTTCCTGATTATTTATATATTCAATTGATGTAATTTTTTTAATAACTTCCTTAATATTAGAATTTTGCAATAAATTTTCATTTTCTGCAACTTTTTGATAATAATAAAAGGCTTTTTCCAAGTTCTTTTCTGTTCCTATACCATTATCATAACAATTTGCTATATTATATATTGCATTTTTATTACCATTTTCAACAGCTTTTTTATACCAATAAAAAGCTAATTCCAAGTTCTTTTCTGTTCCTTCACCATTTTTATAACATATCGCTAAATTATTCATTGCAATTGCATGACCATTTTCAGCAGCTTTTTGATACCAATAAAAAGCTAATTCCAAGTTCTTTTCTGTTCCTTCACCATTGTAATAACATATTCCTAAATTATTCATTGTAATAGTATGACCATTTTCGATAGCTTTTTTATACCAATAAAAAGCTAATTCCAAGTTCTTTTCTGTTCCTTCACCATCGTAATAACATATTCCTAAATTATTCATTGCAATAGTAAGACCATTTTCAGCAGCTTTTTGATACCAAATAAATGCAAAATTATTATTGATTGCAGTTCCTAATCCTTTATTATAGCATCTTCCTAAATATAGTTGTGCAATGGGAAAATTATCTGCTACCTTTAAGAAACTAATAAATCCTTCACCATTATTTTTTTTTAAATCGAGTATATTGTAATAAGAAAATACTCCAAGAAAAAAAACATTTTTTGGTTCATTTTGATTTTCTTTAAGCCAGTTATATATATCATTGGTTGCTCGAGTAGTAAGAGCAATACAATTATTAATAAATTGTTTCGTTTTTTCAAATTCTAAAGATAGCTTTTTATTCAAAAGTATGAATAATTTATTAATTAACACATTAATATTATCTGTTGAATTAATCATCTCTGAAATATATAAGCAAACGTCATTTTTTGTTTCTGCTTTTGACATGATTGTTGAGATAAAATAAAAGAAATTTAAAAGTAGAAAAAATTTCGTCCGACTTTATAATTGATCGGCTGGCCTAAAATCCTTTCTTAAAATAAGTTTTACACAATTCTAAAATGGGTAAAAAATACTTTACTCCGTAATGCATCATGCAATGTACGACAGATTTGTTATAAATGCATGCATAATTTTGTGTTAGTTGCCTCTAATGGAATTATTACGGTTTTTTAAAAAATAAAAAAATATTGAAATTATTTAAAGTAACCATCCTATTCACATAAGATATTAAAACTAAATACAAATTTATGAATTATTTCTCTTAAAAAAAAATATTGTTTGAAAAAGGTATCCCCTAAATGGTTACGTTACGGTACTATAAAATTTTTGCAGGTACGAATATTTTTTACTAATTATACTGTATCTATAACTCTGTATGTATATATGAATACTAATAGATATTGCTTGCATGGTACGATCCTATTTATTTAAAACGTACCTGCAACTTTAGTACGTACCTGCAACTTATGTACCTGCAACTTTATTTATTTTATACAAAGTTTTTTTTCATTAATTCTTAATTCTTGTATATTTTTATGATGTTATGCCGTATATATAATCTAAATTTATATTACCACACAAGTTTTTTCTCGTTAACAAATAAAGAAGGTTACGTGCCATAAATTTCGTCATGTCCTAGGATTTCAAAGTGCAGTACAAACATAAAGGAATCGTAACTTAAATATCTAAAATATTTACTAGACTTAATTTTAGCGATCATATATTATACTTAAATTTTTTTTATTTTTTTAATTTGTAAATATCTTATATTTATTATTCAATAATGCTTGAAATTATAATTGATTGTATTATATAATACATATCGATATGCAAATTATTTATTAGAAATATTTTATTAAAACAACAAATATTGCTATTTAGAAAATAAGCAAATTAATGTTAATTTAAGCAAATATATTTCACTATTTTGTTTAAAACGTACCCAAAATATAGAGTTAATGAACACCGTTAAGATCGTACCTATAAATAATTTATCGTACCTTACCTTTTATATAATATCGTACTGGAGTGTCACACCGACTAATAATCAAAACTATATCAAATTGGTTTTACTATAATCTAAATTTATGTTACACAAAGCTTTAAAATAAATTAGAATCCTTTTTTATATATATCCGTTTACTATTAAAATAAACTCAAACTTCTAAAAGATTCCCACCAATATTGAGCTTATTTTCTTCTTTTTTTTTGGTTGGGAACTCTTCTTAAGAACTGTTGAAAAGTAACTACGTTCATTTTTTAAAAATGGGTTGAATATTCCTTCTTAAAAATCAATATTTACAAAAATTTTTAGATTCTTAAGGTCAAATCTTGAATTTTTTTTTACAAAACGAAATTTCTTAACGTAACTTTGTTCTTAAACTATATATATTCTTTGCTGTGAAAATTTGAAGGTAAATTGACGTTTCAATAATGCAGTGAATCATTTTGAAGTGTTCTAATTAATGAATTGCTATTTATCTGTCAATATATCCTCAACTAATTATAGATAGGTATCCAAACTTAATTTGATTGTTATGTTACGATAAAAATCTTCAATATATAAATTTTTATAGTTAGCTGATATAGTTTTGATTAATTAGTCGGTGTAACACCCTAATATCGTACCGTAATTAAATACTCTTTGAAAAGATCATCGATAATTTAATTGATCATCTACTACAGATCTAGTTAGAATAACAAATAGGTTGATAATTATATTATGTTGATCTTATTGTTTCAATATCCTGTATTTTTCTTTGGTTGAAGGAGTATTGTGATCTCTAAACCTGAATTAATGTTAAATAAGGAATCTTTGAATTCATAAACATATTCTTGATTCGATGAAAGTTAGTTTGATTCGGCCGTACGACGCGTTATTAACATGCGCTGTTCAATTATGGGCGGGCCGTTTTTATGAATTTATTGAATCACCCAAATAAAGCCAATAGAACATTTTGAAAATTGATCAAGTACGATTTAATTTGGTTTATTATTTAATTTTAGAGTTAAAAAAGGAGGGCTCATAGAAACTGCACGAAATAACTCATTTAAATAATTCATGAAATTTTTTGATATTGTTTCCTTTCCGTTCCATTTATTGATTTCGAACTTTAAAAAATTTTAAAGTCAAAATTTGGATTGGCAAATTAAATCAATGTATACCTAATATAAATAAGTTAAAATATTTGGTTGAATTTATAGACATTATAAAATATATACTATTTATTAATGAAAAAGTTAAAATAAAATTACAGTAAAGATATCATTTAAAATAATATAATTTTATTTCGATTAGCTCAATCCAACTCTGTGGAACGTTTACCCGTTCATGTTTATATAAATGAATCAGTATAACATGGCATACTGCCTCACTATCACGAATAATTTATAAATTATACCAAAGTCAATAACATTCTCGCAATAAATTTATAAATAGAATTCATAAATAAATCAAAGCATTATCGAAATTATATTAGTTTATTTTTGTGTGATAATTGATATCTATTGTTAAAATGGTTTATGTAAAGCAAGAATTTTGGTATTATGAAAATCTATTTTGTGGATATTTTAAGAAATACTATCATCATATGAAGAGGCATAAAGGTTGAATCGTTCCTTATAAAGTTAGACTGTTAATGGAACCGGTCCTGTGGTAGTCATATTCTTAGAACCCGTTTTGATATATGTTTATAACGATGATCGTGTAATAAAACTAGAAATAGAACCATTATATGTTCGGAGGGAGCAAAAAAATTATTAAAAATTGTATTGTGATCAACGCGATTTCTAAACTATTTACTGCGCCTTCTTAAATGACATTTATTTTATTTATTTTATATTTCATTTCCCCATTTCCCTAACAATTTCATTTCGTAAAATATCGTATTATTAAATATATTAATATTATGAATAGATTTTGATTAATTAAATTAGAATTTGATATGAAAAAATAAAATTTTAACTTTCGTTTCTTCATAATCCAAGGGTGCCACAATAATCACATAAATTTTCTATATTTTGCTAATATTACATTTTATCGTTGATCACTCGTTTCTCCTTAATATGAGATACAAAGTTTAAAGTGTACATATGAAGAAAGTATGACATGAATAAACTTGTATAATAATCAATTTTGTCGTGATAAATGTAAATTCATTAGTCAATTAGTTCTTTTAATAATACGATACATAAACATTATTGTCTCATATTACTTTCAAGCTTATAAATAATAAAATAAATTTTAGAATCAATTAATCGTTTCTCGATTAATCGAAACCGAAAGTCGAATCTAAAAACCGAAACTTGATTTTAGTTTATATATGGCATAGCTAATTTTATAGATCACATATAATTTGAAGAAAAAAAATAAACATTTGCCAAAAAAACTTATCAAAAAATTTTACATTTTGATAAGAATTAGATACTAATTCAGCTTCACATTCTTCGAGCAGGTTATTACTTTATAAACGTTAAGCGCATGGTGTAACTATTTAGTTTTGTTTTTTTTTTGTTGTTAATTTTGGGAAGCGATCGCATCGTGCAGCAAAATCTCAAGTGTTCCAAAAGTGGTTTAACATGAAGAATATCCCAAAGTGTTAATTAAAATTCACTTATTCCAGTCGCAATTATTTGATATCTAACCCTTTCTCTTCCAAACATTCTTCTACTTGAATGCTGCGGTTGTACCAATCAATTGTATTATAAAAGGTTTTTTATTAATATAAATAAATACTATAATGAAGTATTAAATTTATAAATTTTATAAAAAAAAAAAACTATACATTATGATTTCTAAAACTTTAATCAGCTAAAAATACGTAAAGATTCCGTTGTAGACAAACCAAATATAAATTCTAATTTTGAAAAAAAAATATGAAAAAAAGGAAAAGTTTTATCCGGCGAATTATAAGCTTTCCTTAACCGTAAATCATTTGCACTCTCTTTTAGAAATAAAAAATAAATTTCTTAATATAAAAAAGTATCACTTAAAATAAAAATTATTTTTTAAAAAAGCGAACCGCTAATTATTTTAATTTGTGATGATCTACATGCCAAATGATTGGGATTGATCGCCATATTCGATAAATCCGCTTCCCGAACCATCTAGTTGATCTAGTTGGCTTTGAAAAACTAAATCATCATATGAAGGATAAATCAAAATCGGCTGTGGTGGTAAGGTGGAATATGTGTTTGGAAAATATTGGTAATATGGTTGTGTGAGATGGGAGCTCATTGCGTACGTTGAATGCCAAACTGTGTTTTCCACGTATGTTGACGTTGCAGACGCGAATCCGAATTGCGTCGTTATATTTTGCTGCGTTATCATCCCGGGTGGTTGGTTGATTACATTGGGAACTTGATATGGTAAAATCGTTGTCATATCTTGATATAGCATTGGATCCAAGGTATCCAATTGGTCATTGCCTACTTGTTGTTGTGCTTGTAGTTGATTAATTACCATTCCTTGGTCAGACGAGTGAAAATCTTTTTTTGTTTAAAAAAATAGGTAAATGGCTTATAAATTGTGATGAAAAAAGGAAAAAATTTATGTACCTATCGTTTGACCTTGATCAACTGAATTATCATAATAGGATGGTGCGACATTAATATCTGACGCAGGAATTGTACGAGGTGACGGATGATTTGAAGAAGTTTCTAATGCTGCAACATTTGGAGATTGTTGATGTTCAATAGTTTGACAATTAAAATCATTACGTTTCTTCCTAATGGGACGATATACATAATTTTCATAAGTTGCTGAATGTTTTAAACATGCGATTTGATATAAAATCTTCCAAAACTCATGATCATGTTGAGTTTTGGATGTTTTCATAGATTTCCATAAATAACCAGCAATCTTCGAAGAGTATGTTACGTTTTTCTTTCTTTCAATCACACCATTTCTACTTAGTAGATAAATTCCTCTGGAAACATCCTTTCGAAATATAATGTATGCGTTTTGAGGTCTTGGAGTTCCTATCGCCCTTGATTTTGTGGCAGGTGCCAGTAGCTCAGGGATCGTCAAAATAGTTTTGATGTCCGAATAATGATCAATTATTTTGTCGATCAATATATTAATGCCTGAACTTTCTTTATCTTTATTTAATAAATGGGCTTGATCTTTCACGGATGTTTTTAATTCATCTAGCCTTTTTGCTACACTTAATTTCTCATCATTTGTTGGTGATGTAGGTAGGGTTATTAAAGTAGAGGAAGTAGTAGCAGTGGTTGTTGTTGTTGCTGTTTTATCAGCTCGTTGACGACGTTTTGAACTTTGATTTTTCATTATTGTATTATTATGAAAGAAAAAATGAAAGCGAATTCGCGGTTTTAATGTTTTAAACGAATGAAAGTTTATTTGAAGCAAGAAATAATTATGTACTATGTTTGTTTGAACAAAAAAAAAATAAATAAATAAAAATTTGGGTTTACGATTTTTATATCGTGTTCAAAAAAAAAAGCCATCCCTAAAAAAAAAAAAAAGTAAGTGGTCCCCAAAAAATAAGTTTATCCTTGATAAGGAAAGGTATATAAAAAAATAATTTATCGTGTGGTGTCGGAAAACAATTAAACCATTTTTTAAATTGAAACATTAATATTTACGAGCACAAAGGTTTCTTTATGAGAGAAGAATGTACATTAAGGCAATCGACCCTTATTAGGAATTACCCCGCATTACAATAAATAAATCACATCACTTCACATCATAAAAACGTTAAGAATTCTAATATTCATAATCATTGTACTATTATGAATTCAATTCGATATGATATCATCAAAATTCTTGTATTATTTGTATTATTTGTGAATTGTTTTCTTTGTCAATAACAGAATCAACCTATATTTTTTTTTTCGCGAGCACGCTCATCAAATAAAATTCAAATTCAAATCATAAACCAAATCAGGTTATATAAAAAGAAAATAGGTCAAAAAGTCCTTGTTAAAATCATTGAATGAATGACATTTTTTAGGACAATTGCAAAAACAAAGTAAAATTAATCCTTAAAATCAGGCCCCCTTTTTGTTGTGAACAAGAGTTTATTAATGTAAGTTTTTTCCCACGAGATTTTCAAGTACGACAATCATTAACTTTCTATAATTAGTAAATTCATCCAATGAAAAACTTTTTTTTTTACTAATGAATAGAAATGGTTGAATGTTTTTTTAAAAAAAATGCAATAACAATTTCTATCCTTTTGAATCAA
Source organism: Funneliformis mosseae (assembly GCA_910592005.1). Lineage (NCBI taxonomy): Eukaryota > Fungi > Glomeromycota > Glomeromycetes > Glomerales > Glomeraceae > Funneliformis > Funneliformis mosseae. The sequence continues at coordinate 30,570 of CAJVPP010000178.1, read as the reverse complement.
AATGTAGAATTTACATGAAAGTTCTTAAAACAATTTCTCACAATTAAGTGCACGGAAAAGTTTTTCGGGTCAATTATTGCAAATTTCTTTTTATTTAATATTTTCTAATTTTCATACAATATAAATTATAGTGTTGTTCAATGATTGGCTCGTGATTTCCCGCGTAGGAAAATATTTTTTTTTTTTTCGAATTTCGTTTTACATGATTCGCCTAGCTGTAATTAAAATACGGACTAATCCGAAAAAATAAATAATTATAAATTTTTTTATTTATAAAAAAACCCAAGGCTATTTGAAAATTAAAATTATTATTTCCCATTTTATGAAACACAGTTCACATGATAAATTTAAACTTTCGTCAAATATGGAAAACTGGTTGGTTGCAGATCAGTACGATTCTAACTGGTCACGTGATTAGAAGCAAATTGTATAAGATTTTCAATTTAATCAGTCATTATTAATAATAATCAAAAAAAGTAAATATTAAATCACTCGGGTTAAATTTTGTTGTATTCAGTTCTTTACGTTTATATTTATAACCAAAGAAAAATGTAAGCAGAATGTTTTTATGATTAAAAATTAGGCATATGATGTAAAATTTATTTAATAAAATCAATTTAATACCCACATTCCGATTAATAAACATGCTAATCACTGATTAAAACCGCGAACAACAAAGATAAGAAAAAAAATAAGAATAAATATCGGAAAAGAAAATAAATAATAATAATAAATGAAAATAATAAAATATTGGGAATACTTGCTAAATTACAAGAGAAACCTATTGTATATATAATAAAATTTTGACAAGGACAGCCTGGCAACACAACTTGGCACCGGACCGAAATTGATCTACAAAGAAAATAGTAAGTAATTCGGGGCTAAAAATTAACTTTCCGTGGTCGGAATAATTGTAACAATATCTAATCATTTATATGGATTTCATAATACTTCGTGGAATAAATTTTATCAAAAGATCTAGATCCTTGTGACCATGTGATTCATATTAACAGACCCTTCCCTTGATTCCAATAATATTTGTATTTTGCTCCATTTGCTAGTCGCGATAATGTAATAACATTTTGTTTCCATATAGGCGTTTCATTAGAGGAATATAAATAAAAGCTGAATAGTTTTTAATTGAACCACAATAGTGCGAAAAGTGGCAAATGTGTCTTTAAGAAAAGTTATGAACATTTTATCTACTTAAAATGGGTAATTTCTGCCCAAATCCATCAGATTTAGGTGTTGTATTCTTGTATTTGATGGAAGGAAAAAAATAAACAGCATAATTAAAGATTAAAAAGTTTAAAAATTGAATATTCATTGCATTTGAACATTCCAAAATTTTTATTTGCTATAAGAATTATATTATAAGAAGTAATATAATAACTCACCGTCTATAGTCTTGTTGAAAGAAGGGAGTGCACATTAGCGAAAGCTTTTTGGTTGCTCAAACAATGGTAAAGTTTAACCAATCTGTGAAAACAAAAAGATGTTTGGGAATCGCGCTCTATATATTATTTATTTTTTTAGCCAATCAAATAATTCAATAAATCATCGAGGGAGGTGGCCTTAAAGTAAAGAAACCATTGTAAGAATACATAAAAATCAATAATTGTCCGAAGAGTAAGCGTAGGACACTTTTGTAAATATTGTTTAATAAAAAATTGTCTGTACACGATTTATTATAGTCGTTGTTAATTATAAAAACATTAAATGATACCGGATAAATCTAATACCTCTTAACCAATGCTGGAATAGGAAATATAGAAGCTTTTTTTGATAAGACTTCATAAGACATAAGTCAGGAACATTATCAAATAACACGGATCGTTATTTCTACATCGGAAATCGACTTACTTCAATTTTTCATCTTTTACTTTTATACTATACCGACTAAAGTATCCCTATACCCTCCCCACATTTCGAAACCGAAGCTTTATCATAAATTGTTAAAATGCAATATGGGCCAAGCTATTCAAATCACGTTCAGTTCTTATGATTTACTATGTTCGAAACCTCCCATATAGTCATTCAAGTAATAAATAAATGTCTTTTTATTCGTTCTTTTGACGTATCAATTATAATAACGTTAATTGTGAATGAGTGTGCTCAGTAATGAAACAAAAAGCCTAGAAGACAGAAAATAATTTCGGAAAAAAAATCTCTAATTCATTGAGATAAATTGAGCCATCACCCAGACATATAGGAGGTAGGCTATTAAAATCACGTTACGGATCATATGATTTACTATGTCCGTAACTCGATTTTAATGGCAAACCTCCCATATTTGTTTTTCATTTAAAATAATTTATTCATAAAAACAACGGTAGTAACTTTTTTATAGCTCAGATTTATTTTTTATTTGGATATTATCGTCAAATTTAACAATTCGATTTTGTAATTGAACCATCACAAAAACATTATTTATGAAATTTAATGAGAATTTAATAAAATTATTAAAAATAAATACTTATTTTTTATTATTTAAAGAAATTTTTTCACGTCCAATAAATTCGTACAGCGCCAATTATGGCATGCTAAGTTATCAAAAACGTTGTGTATCAAAGTGAAATAGAAAAGCAAATTTATCTTGTAAACTGCTAAGCGCGTTCCTCAGCATCTTATAATTTATTAGCGGTTGTAAAACGAATTATTAAAATTGTATCTTTTAATTCAAAAAAGTTAATCCGTTAAAAGGATTTATTCATTATCAACTAGTGTCACACCCTTTACAAATCTTAATCTGTAACAGTTTTAACTTTTTTAATTCTTTGTAAAGTTCTTCTAGTTCCAGTAGCTGGTGACACGGTTGAAAGATTTTGATTAATTTGTTTATCAACCTTTGCTTTCTATTATCAATAAATAAATAAATAAATTATTTATAATAAAATTAAAGTAAATGATTTATTGTAAATAAAGAATTAAATACCTCCACTTCATTAACGATATAGATATAACTATCGTAGGCATGCGATACTAATAAATCAGTAGAAACAATCTTTCGACCAATTCCTGTTTGATATCGCTAGTCCACAAATCCAAAGTAAAATCTAAGAAATACATGCTTAGATTTAAGTCTTCAATATTAGATTCAACCAATAAAAATCTATAAATAAATCTTTTAAAGGCAAGGATAAATGTTTCGGCAGGAATAAGTTGAGATTCTTGTTCGGGGAGATAATTTACACTATTATTAATTGAATCCTTCATTATTTCCGTTAAAGAAACTTTAAATTTATCTTCAATATCATGAATTTTCAGATTAGCCACTTGCTCTTCAATTATTTCATATAATGCTACGATATATTTTAAAGAGAATTCATTAAATATGTTTATATATGTTATATCATATCTTGCTAATTTTAACCATTGATTAACAAAGTCCACAATAAGAAGATCCCTATTCTTAATTGATAATTCTCTAATAAAACAAAGCATTATATTCAAGAGAAAATGTAATTCTGATAAATTTAATGAATTCCGTAAGATAAATGATGAATTTGATGGCTGAAACTTTGCCAAAATCGATTGCCTTTTATCTTCCGGAATAGGTTCTTGTGACAACATCCTTTTTACATCAAAAAGCATCCGTGATGATTTATGAAATAATTCATGTTTAAATGAAAAGTTTTTTAAATAAAAGTCATCATCCTCGGTTTCGAAATGAACTTTGTTATAGACCAACTTTTTAACAAGTTTCTTTTCGATTTTTTGCAAATCAAAAATAAAATAAGTATTCTTTTCCATTTTTCGATTCTTTTGACTGTACTTTAAAATGTTATCATTCCATTCATAATTAATGAAATGATCATCTTGTGCATGAATCACTTTAATCGATTTGGAAGTCAATTGTGATCCAACCGGAATGGCGGTTAACGCGTTATCCAAAAATTCATTATGTAATTTAATCAAAAAGTCCAAAATTGCACATAAATAAATTCCAGCATCCTTTTGTTCGATTAGACCAAAGATAACAGGAAGTTCAAGGTTCATAACCGGTTTGTTAAAAGGCAATTCCTTGGACTGATATTGAACAACATAATTAATAAATTCTTGAAAAGTCAAAATTTGTGCGGTTTTCCTAGTTAAGCTATGTTCAAGTTTAAAGTTTAAAATCTTAACAAATCTAATAATTGGATGGAGATGCTTAATAAGTCCTAGTTTCTCATGATGTTTAAAATATACTGAAAGGAATGGATAGTCTTTTAAATTTTGCATATATCTGATAGTATAAAAAGCATGAAAGTCTTCAAAATTCACATTTTTCGTTGATTTCCAAATTTTAGAAACGTTTTCAAATGTATTTTCTTTAAACCATGGGAATATCTCTTCTAACGTTTTGAGATGATTTGCATCAACGAAAATATCATGCTGATATATAAAATAATATCGTAAGGATTGTATGAATGAGTTCTTAATTTTCATACAATCATTAATTTCTTTAATCAATGATTTAGACAAAATATTATCCTCATGTGCATAATTCATCCAGAATTTATTTACAAATTCTTTGAGAAATGATACCAAAGTTATTTGTTGTAACGTAGATATGTGTTGCGAAGAAAGATCTGATCTTGTAATTGTTTCAATCGAATGTTTAAAATATGGTAATAATTCTTTCAATTCAAATTCATTAAAAATTGATTGAATTATTTCACAACTTAATATCATTATATCCGAGTTAATGGTTTTGATCATGTCATTAATAGCATTCAGTCCAATTGAAAGTTGTAAAGCAGCTTCAGAAATTATCAATGTGAAAAATATTCGCTCATTCTGTTGTTTTTCAAAGTCAAAAACCTTTCTAATTATTATACTTATTAATTTAAAAGGGTTTCGTGAAAATATGTATTTATAAAGAATTACCCGAATATCAGATTCTAAAGGGAGAAGAACAAGGAGTCTCTTAATAAACGATCTAATGGGGATCAAATCATCATCATCATTTAAATTATCAAAGATTAAATTAATAATATCAGATGTGATAAATTCTCGTTTCCTAGATTTTCCCAAATAAATGATTTCTTTGATTTTTCCCGGTGGTATTGACTTTATCTTTAATAAATCGTTACATACGAGTAATAAATTTAAATTTGAACATTGTTTTGCATTATCGAATTTATCACTTAGAGAAAATATAAAGTCCACATCTTGTTTCCATGGTTTATCATCACATATATTTTGTAGGATTAAATTTATTGCTTCCCTAAAAAGATATTGATCAAGTTTTCCATGAATAATGAAATCATTTCGAACCTTTGCAATAATGTCTGGACAATTTTCAACTAATTTTAATTGAATCAAAACATTATCTGCATATTTCCACCAATAAATATGAAGTAGAAATGGATCATTAACTATTTGATCTCCAATTAATTGTCTCATCATAAAATCTAATTCTTCCTTATTAATTAATCTTCTTGTAGTATAAGTTGATAAAATTATTTTAATAAAATCATTATAATATAATTTTGAATATTTTTGTAACTGTTCAAAATTTGGATCAATGGAAATTAAATTACTCTTAAAATCTTCCAAATGATCTTCAATCAATTCTTCATATAATCCTTGATTATGGTTAACATTCTCTGGATCTTGTTTTAATATGTCCAATTCGTCATAATAAAAGTACTTATAACGATTGATCTGATTCATATAATAGTATGAAAAAGGAAATTCAAGATCATGGATTATTAAGGATGACATTACATATACAGAAGGTTTTGGTTCGGGTAAATTATTAATATTGATAATTTTACTATCCATAAATAATTGCATCCACAGATAAATCTTCTTTCACTTCGGATTGTTTGTTTTCGATATTGAAAAATGTTGTTGTTGCTGATAACTTTTCTATTGAATATAAAGTTTTTGCAATAGTTTGTTTAATAATTATCTTGAAGTTTGATATATTTTTCTTGTTTAAAGCTATCTCATGCCAATATGTACAATTCTCTGAAATCCATTCAAAGGTCTTGGTTTTTAAGCATTTTATAAAATTCACGTTACTTATAATCTCTTCAATTAATATACTATAAACCAATATAAAATGTAAGTATTAAAATATATAAATTATAACAGCAAATTTTAGTACTATCATACCTGATATAATTTTCATTAAATTGTTTATATTTTATACATGATAAACACCAAAATAATTCTTCTTCTAGAATATTTTCAAATGATATTGTTGAATGAACCATTTTATCAAAAAGTTCGGAATTAGATTTTGATCCATCCAAACAATTTATTAATGATATCTTTTGTGACTCTAAAAATTCGATAGTAATATGTTTCCAACCAGACATGAAATTAGGCACTATTGAATTTGATTCATAACCCTGTTGAATATGAAATATCATACTCGCGTATTTCGTTTCAAAATTTCTTCTTTCTATCAAATATTCATTTGCAAATAGTTCAATAATGTGTTTCGTGAGTTTAATGCATCTAGCATCAATAGCTGCTATATCGCATTGGAGTAAAAAAACTTGGTCAGTTGATTCAAAAAAGAAATGTCTTATCCGCATAGAAAGTTGTGCTTCGGTTCTAAATGTTGATATGTTATACACTTGACACCTTAATAGACCTAATAAACAACCCTTAACATCCGTATTAATATTAGAGAATGTATTAATAATTATCAGTAAAGATCCTTCGGGATTTTCTAATGATTTTTCTTGTTTAAATACGGCGTTAAAATAATCATATAGACCTTCATGATATTGTTGATGAAAATAAATATGTTTTAATCTAATTATTTCACGATCCCAAATTGAATTTTGGCTCTTAAAATCCCGTTGGGAGATATCAATGCAATTAAACTTTCCTTGCATATTTTCAAAATCTTTTCATCTCCTGCTTTTGGATTACTCTTTGTAACATCAAATACTAAACTTTGTATAGCTTCATTTTTATCGAAACCGATGAATAGGTCCTTCTGCGTGAATTTTTCACATAATGGAGCTATTTGATTAACTCCGATTAAATTTGACATTTGTCTAACCCAATTGTCCAAATTTTCTACAAGTAATTTCTGCCTGTCATTAAGAATATCATGAATTGACATTTTGTGTTTTTCAAATCGATTAAGAAGTGCTGGATCGGCCGAGGCTAAATTCTTTTCATCCATGACAAGTATACATTTAAAAGTTGGTGAAACGTAACTACCAATATTATTAATACTCATTTGAGACCTAACGCTAATAAAAAAGTTAAATACGAATAAGAAATAAATTACATACAACATAGAATTAGAATATTTCCCGAGAGCAACTCGAGTGAAGTATTTAGCATTATCTTTATTACCAACTGCAATATAATTTTGATTCCATAAATCGTAAAGACTTCCTATTTAATATTGGATATAATTTAATATTTACAAATTATTCCAAATAAATTTAGTTAAATTTAATAAATACCATAAATGTTTTCCAGACCTGTTAGAATCAATGGCCTGCCGGCTTCAACGGACATCTATAATGAATGATTATATTCAGAAAATAAGAAATAAAAACTTTTTTACCAAAGTAAATCAATTTATTACCATAATTCTAATCAAAACACTGTAAGAATAATCATCCTGGTCATCAGGAAATTGAGATCCTAAAATCACAACAGGATCCAAGTTTTTCTTTCTTAATTGATAAGTTAATAAATTTACAATATAATCACTTTTACCGATAACCATTAAATGACGTGCATCAGAATCTTCTAAATTTGAACCGATTAGTTCCTCAATTGGAATTTGTTTATAGCACCATGGATTGTGATTATTAAATGTTTTGAGAACATCTCCAAAGAATTCTTCGTATAATTTTTTATAATTGTCTGCTCCCCCAAAATTACGGGCTAATGCTATTTGAATATTCTCTGGTGTCATTTCAGCTAATGAAAGTTGTTTGACTAACGCGTAATAATCTCGAAGACCATGGAAATTAGGCAAATCTTGACCTCGTTTTTCATAATCCGAATATGCTTTGGCTAATCGTTCTAAAGTACCTCTTTGGCTACTTCTAATATCTCTACTACTTAATAACCGTTCAGCAGTATCAATTAAATCATCTAAATCAAATTGCGGCCTTGAAAGAAGTAACATGAGTGATTACCAATTTATATTTTGCATAAAGTTTCAGAGAAACTAATAATTACCTTTGAAGAAGTAATGCACGACTACATTTACTATTATCCAAGCGCCAATTTGATATTCCAACCACCGATACTGTGGGTCCTTTTGCTGGGTAGCTTGGTTCGAGAAAATTGTGAAGAACTTTTAATGGATTGAAAGGACTTGTTTCAGCCAAACCGACTATAAAGCAATTTTTTTTAAAAAAAATAATAATAATAATAAACTGGAACAAGAAAAATAAAATGGGAAAAAATTGAACAAATAGGTTACCTTGATCGAGTAAAACAACACTTATAACAGGAAATTGTTTGGAACTTGTTTCTTGATATTTATTGGCTTTATCAAATATTTTTATTATACCATCAGAAGTTAAAGATGATGAACCATGATGTGGAATCAAGTAAAATTGTGGTAAAGATCTAAAGTATCGATCACTCGAATCAGATCCACGTAAATTTGCACTGATAAGAAGAATTGCCAAAGATTTTGATGAGCTTTTATATAAATTGAGTCAATAAAGTTAGCAAAAAAAAACAGGTAAAAGGAAATTAAAGGTTAAACAAAACTTCATTACATACCCGGGAGATCCAATTAAAAATAAGGGAATCCTTGTTAAGATGCATACAATCATAACCAAAACATTCTCTAATAAAGCTTCATTTTTTACTGTATATGGTGGACATTGCATTCTATTAATATAGTCTTCCTGCTCATCACGAATAACTTTAGCAAACGTATGCTCTCCCACAACAGCTTTATGATTTTGTAATATTTGTCCCATTTCGCGACGATATTGTTTACGTAACTTTTGTTCATATAATCGAGAATGATAACAAAGACTAAGCGCTAAAATATAAGATCTGGTTCTCGGGGTCGGATTTCCAGGTGGTGGATATATAACCCCCCTTATAAAAGCCGGGCGATTTTCAAAAGATTTATAAAAGAATTTAACCAATGTTATAGCTCGCTTGACATCACGTAAGCTAACACTATAAGGCTCCTCAACCTTACGAATGAATTTCTGAGAAGCATATAAAAGCTCGGCAAAAGCTGAATGAGCAAGATTTGCTAATTCTTTTTCGACTAACATTTGAATATACTTGTACTCATCATCTGGTTTTAGAATACCATAATCCCATACATAGTCCAAAATTTGATCAGGAAGAGGTTTAACTTGATAAACAAGACTGCTTAGTTCTTCGTACTTTTTATCCATATTTGTCAAACCAGCCTCGCTTTGAGTTTTTGTACGAAGACGGTATGGGTTGCAGGCAGAGAATAAGCGAATATTTGGGTGTATAAGTTTTCCATCAAGCATTCGATGGGATATTAAATCTGCAAGTAAACCTAAATGATTGCAAGTATTGATTTCATCGAAGAATAACCAAATCTCGCCTTTTTCTGCCTTTTTCAAAGCATCGTTCATAAAAATCATAATAATTTCTTCGCTAATTCCAGCATGGAGATTAAGAGTTACAATTTGAACTTCAACCACCTCAGCTAAATAGGCAATTAAACTTGTCTACAAAAGTAATGAAAATTTAGAAAAAAATGATCGTAAATAAAAGAGCTTTATTATTATTTTTTTTTTATTTTTACCTTGCCACATCCTGCTTCACCACATAGGATGACTGGAATATTTGCACGCGCTCTCAAAAGAATTAGAGCCATCTTTATTAAATTATCACCAGATAAAGCGTATTCTGGAAATTCTAACTTTTCTGTTGATCTTCGTGTTAAATATTCTAATTTTGTTAAAAGAGCATTCGCTGACATCGTATTGTAATCATCTAATTCCCAATTTGTTTGATCCCCGATTACTAAACTCTTTAATAGATTCTTAATATTATCATGCACTTTTGTTCTGTCACGATATAAAGCTGATATTGTATCTGGAGATTGAGAATTAAAAAATACTATAAGATGATTTAAATCGTCCCAATGAACAATTGTTCCGAGACGAGCATTTCCATATTCGTCGTCATTAATAGATTCAAGTTGTGCTTCTTTTGTTTTAATAGATCTAGTTGCAAAATCATTTGAAACTTCTATCAAAGTTCCAACTATTAAAGACCTAATGTTAGTTTCATTTACCATTAATCTAAGATTATCTGATAGTCGAACTAATTGATCTGCGAGAACATTAACAAATACTTCAACGAATCTAAATGAAAAAACATCCTCGTCATTTTTATTAATAAAATATTTAGCAATAAGATTTTGACAACGTTCGGTCGATAGCGGCTCTTTGATTGCTTTATCTGTTCGGAAGAGAATTTCTTTTGTATCTACCTCTTTGCGATCATACAGGTTCAAATAATGACTAGTGACCTGAATTGGACTATTGATTTCTTGAGAAATCTTCAAATTTTTTATATTCCATGTTAAATGATTGAATAATAGATATCCGGTCATAGGAAGAGAATTAAGTAAATACTGTTCCGTAGTTGAGGCTATTTCGATAAATATATGTGTCGGTGTTCCTGAAGGTGGAAGACAAGCTATATCAACATTGATAAAAACTATACCCAAAGTTAAGAGCTCAAATAAGAACATATTTACATCATGAGGATGATCTGATGATACTATATTGATGCGCAAACTTTCAATTGGTCGAAGTTTACATTCTTTGAATTGGCGTACAAGCCTTCCAAACTCTATACCATCGCTGATTAAAAAGCTACGTGGAATTTTCTTTTTAGCGAAACTAGCTTCTTTAATAAATTCTGTCTTGCCTTATCCCGATAAATCAGATGAAACACGTATAACATTTTGACATAAATCTCTATAAATTTCTCTCATTGTTTCAGTGTTTAAACCGTTAGTTGCATGAACATCTAAAGAGAATTGATCTAAAATATGATGATGCATTCCGGTTTTTCTACAACAAATAAGTGCTAAAAGATAATCTTTCTCTTGATCATGAGATTCTCGCATAGACCTAATTTGATTAGCTAAATTATATTGGAGCTCAAAGTCTAATAATTCTAAATTTGCGATACAGAATAAGTGATCTTCATATCCATTTTTTGAAGCAAAGAAACTTCTTTTAATGAAGATTGTAAGCTCTTCCATTATGGTTGAAGAAGTGCATATAAAAAGTTGCCATGGTTCAGGATAAAACCCATGATTAGCATATAGTGACATAATAATGTTCGGAACTCGCTCTTTGTCAGAACAAGCAGCAACGAATAGTTCACCCTTTACAACGATATCCGACAATGCGTTGTCCTGAAGTTTTGAGTTTACGTGATTGTTTTGGAATATCGCTGAAAATTCTTACTAATGCGTCACCGATCTCATCAAGAAGTTTAAGATACTCTTTGGATCCACGTGAAACTCCTTGTTTGCGAGATGGTAATTGAGCTTTACTGTTTACAAATCTAATCAAACTTTTGCATTCTTCATTTTCCTTATCTAATTTTTCTGATGTGAAATAATCATAAAATGCTAAAATGTGACGAGCAGAAAAAAATGTTAAATAATATTTTTCTTGTGCAGGATTCACTATATTTTGCCTAGTTGTAAAATAATACCTCGTTAACGTTACGTTTATTTTAAAAATAAAAAAATATAAATAAAAATAATACGAATAGTATATGGGGTCTTTGCAATAGAAAGGGAGGAAACTCCAAAAAAATTAAAATTTTAGTTTATAAGCCAAAAATGTTCTAAATACTATAATTTGTTCAGATTTATTATTAACTCATTTTTTATTTTTTTTTGAGTTTCCTCCCTTTCTATTGCAAAGGCCTCATATAGTAAAAAAAAGTTATTCACCAGTTTTCCAGTTCTTCCTTTAAAAATGTAAGGTATTCTTTCAAGTTTTCTGTTCCACGTAATTTTTGTTCAAACGTTCTATAACCAAAATGTCCCATTTGGATCATCACAGATATGACATTAATTATTTCCTGCGCAATATCCACTTGGACAACAAACTCATCCATAAAATTTTTTGACAATTCCGTATCTTTATCGTCTATAATATTGTTAACTGAAGTTTTTGGTTTGGCGATTAAAAGAGCTCGTCCACGTAAATCCAAAATCTCATTCAAATTATACATCACGTTAGTTTTAGAGGGATATTTTAATGAGACTAAACATTTATCGCCTTTTTGGTCGCGCGTAAACGTAAAAATCCCATTGTTTACAGCATTCTTGATTTATTCTGTTGTAACTTCGCCACGGTTTGAAATGTTGTTATACATGTTTTGTAATGCCATGTTGCTATTATTACATAATGCAATCTTTTTTCCTAGAGTAGAGTTCTTCTTGATAACCAGTTGTAACTCTACCAAAAAGTCGGCGATGGATTCCATTTTACTTTTATCCATAAGAGGAATTAAAAATTGGTTGACCTGAATAAGAGAAGAGACTGTATCCTCTTGAATCAATCTTTCATCTGAATGATCATCGACCCCATTTATCATATTTTTAATATCATTTTGGGCAATCTTCCTTAGGAAACTCATAAAATCCTCAGCGCTTGATAATTCTCTTATCAATTTCCAACAATCATCATTAACATTGGAAAGATTTCTATCAAGGTTATCGAAAAAATTGTTAATCTGGCCAAGCTTCATAGAGTCATCTTTTAAAATACGAATTGATTTCGATAGCCAATCGTCTTCATTATGGGGCATTTTGAAAATTTCTACAACCTTTTCTAATTGTTCTAATCGCTCAATCCAGTGAGAAATTTTTGAAAGAAGATTAAGAGTTTGTACAAACCGTTGGCTTTTATAGGATTTATAACCATCCATTAAATCGAGTTCAGCATTAAAATTCGTAACATTTTTCCAAAGCAAAGCTGCGTTTGAACATTTGAGTTCTTCCCATTCCTTAAACTGTTTACACATGGTGAAATATCTTTCAATAACAACTGGCATCAATTTTTGAGCTATATATTCTACACTTGTTGCAGCAGCATCTTCACGGAGACAAGCATCAAAGATATTCCTGAATGTTTGGGCATTGTTATATTTGTAGCAACGTATTGCACTGTCTAACGTTTTCTTATGGAATGCCCAGTAATCTGATGTTAACACTTGTTTCAGCTTAACTTTATGTGAATTTTGCATGTGCTGTTGTACATCCGTTACTTGAGTACCTGAACAAAATCCGCTATAAAATTTGAAAAGTATATCGAGTTGATGTTGATAATCTTTACAAATTTTCCTAAGTTCAGCGATTTTTTCTCGAGAGACTATTACAACACCTAAAGTTTTCTTTTGGCAACTGCTGAATCGAAATGTTGAAATAATTTTTCATCAAAATATTCTAAAATTTGTTGTAGCAATTTTATATCGATCATTTTCTCAAGAAGCAATCCTCCGAGTTCGTTGATACTTGTTTTAGTATTTTTAACAAATGAGTTGGCATTAAGTTTAGAGACACTTCCACTAGCGCGTAATATAATGTTCCAAAATCTATGAGCTTTTAAAGTATTTAAATGATAATCCGAAGGGCTAGATGCTGACGATTGGCCTTGTAATATAGTCATTATATGGTATAAAAGATCTTCACTCATCCTAAAAATATTAACATAATAATTTAAAAAATATATATATATATTTATTTATGAATAAAAATTGTTTACTTACGAATTCGGAATTTCGAGAAATTTTCCTTTGCAACCGCAAATTATAAATATCTTATGTAGTAACATATCATTAATTTGTTGAACTTTCTTATTTAATATTTCTTTTACCATATCTACAAATAATTTTTTGACATCATCTTGTTTTATTCCCACTATCAATTTTGTTGCGAAATAAATTCGAAGTTCAGAACACCCCTTTACCCTTTCTATGGCAATTTTTGTTATATCTCGCCAAACATAAATCCTTTTACCAAGCAAAGGATACATGCGTTCTAATCGTTCAAATACCGCATAAATAAAGTTACTTTCATTTGAAGTATTTGCCTCATTTGTCCCAAGCTTGGTCAAAAGCAGTGTAAACCAATTTACGCAAATACTTGGTATCTTTTTCTTTTTGGTATCAGAAAAATCACTGCGAAACCAATCGTCCAAAAGTTCTGGAAATATATTTAATAATTCCAAACTATGATATTGGGATATCAACTCTAATGAAAGTATTATGTCATCACTATGCCAGTCAAGATCATCATTTTGAAGAAGTCTTTGTATAGCCAAAACATTCTGATCGGTCCACTTTCTAACTGGACTTTCGAGTAAAAATAAAGCGCGACTCCGGAAGACATCAGATACATCATCCTGATAACGTTTGTGAAGACTTTTAAATTGGTATTCTAAGGTAGAAGCATCGTCATGAAAAATATTTTCTCGAATTCGATCAATAAACGACTTGAATATTTGTTTATCCAATGCGATATCATGCAAAAGAATATTATTCCAAAGTTTTAAGAGAGAGTCCATGTTATGACATAATTGAATTAACCACTATAAATTAACAAATTATATTAAATACTATTTTGGCAAAATATATAATTATTTAAAATTTACCTTGGAAAGTTTAACATAAGTTTCAAATTTAATGCCGTTAACATAAGTGCTAATAATTTCAAACTCTTCAATAAATTTTGCTAATACATTGTCACTGAGAAATCTTAAAGCCCGTAAACGATCAATAAAGATACAATTGGGATCTATTTCTCCAGTAATTTTAAAAATATTAATCCAATTAAACTGCATCTGGAAAGCGTTATGATGGACTAAAGTTGTAATAGCGATGTGCATTTGACCTTTTATGCCTGAAGGTAATGCTTCTTGTTTATAGTTCTCAAGTGCATCTAGCAGAAGTCCAGAAGGAAAAGAAGCTGGTAATTCATAATTTTTTCCTTGACTTGATATATAATACCCTAAGAGAAGACATATAAAGAGCCGTTGTTCTCTTGACCCGTCATCAATACGAGTGACAATGAATTCAATATTTGATGCGCGAATCATAAGATCATTGTAAACAGTTGATAAATGTTGATATTCCATAACTTTATCTTTAAGGTTATTATCACTGATATTATTATAAATACAATCTACGAAAGCAAAGTCGTCTATTATAGTATTGGATAGCAAAAGAAATTCATTATTTTTCCATATACCGAATTGGTGATTTCTTATAATATCCAAAGTGCGACTGTTTTCAATACTGGATCCTTCAAATGCAATTTTTGTTTCCCCAGTTGGCTCGGTTAAAAGAACAGCATACTTGTACTGAATATCAACATTTGATAACGAAATAGCAATCGGATTAGATTGCCAATATGTTGAATTTTTAGGAAATGGTTGAGAAAGTCGTACAATGGGATTATTCCAATGTCCTAATTCTTTTACATTGCCAAGTACTATGGGAATTCCAAATTTTTCGACATATTTTGGTAAATGAACATGAAACGTGAATGTTTCTTTTTCCTTGATCACCTTCCTTTTGTACGAAAATAGATTTAATTTGGCTAGATCCATTTATTTTTACAAAAGTGTAAAAGCAAACCGTGACTGTTGTGGAAACAAAAAAAAAAAATTTCGGAATTTATAATTGTTCGGACAAAAAGGTCGATCATGTGCTTGTGCGCCCTCTAAAAAAGGGAATCTTAACCCCCTGCGTCCCATCTGGAAATAATTGTGACGCAATGTGAAGGATAGGGAGTGACGAATAGATTTTTTCATGTCCCCTAAAATCGCAATCCGTAGTAAAATTCTCACGAAAATGCCGTTTATATATGGTCTTTTTTCTTATGGGAATAAAAACGAAACGAATATAGGTAAAGTTGAACTACTTACTTTATGTCCTATTCTCCATTTAGGTCCAAAACTATCTTAAGTCCAGCCCATTAAATCAAATTCGTGAATTAAAAAATGGTCAAATTGTCAACCCGTAGAAATCCGTCGAAATTGACAAATTTATTTTCGAAAGAATCTACTTTTATCAAAGTGGGATGGTTTTTTCCTGCAAAGCTTTTTAGTTCTTTTTATTTTTTTTGGGTATGATTACAATTTTTAATTTTTTTTTTTTTTTGGCAATTTTCTTTAAATTATTTTCTTTTTTTTAGGAATGGCAAAGATTTGAATGGTTATAGTAAAGTTGTTTCGACCAACGAAACAACATGGTCTATAACAGTAAATTCAATGCATATTTTTTTATTTTATTTCTATTGTGTGTATTTATGAACATTTTTAAATTTAATTTTTCTGTAATATATAGTATAATCAATTGTGATTTTATGAAGACGGGGCTCGATGTATGATGTATATTCAATTTGTGTATATATACAAATTCTTCAAGGGGTCAAAAATTATCTGCTTTCTCAGATAAGTTGCTATAGATTCTACATGAATTATTTATTTATTAATTACAGCAATAATCAAATTGAAAAAGGACTGTTTTTTCTTAGAAAATGCTCAACACTGACGAAAATGAAGATAATGAACATAATTATTTTGGAATTCAATGCAATTCAATAATTTAGAATATATCATTCAATTAAAAATAGAAAAGTTTCGATTAAACTGCCAGTTATCATAACTTTTACATGAAGATTCAAATACTTTGTTCTACTGAATCTATTGTTTTAGAATGAAAGCTAAACGCAAGTTTGTGACGAATCGTTTTGTTAATTTTTTTTTGATTAATTATCCTATTAAAACAGATAAAAAAGATTTGAGACCTCGGATTTCAACCGAATTGCGATTATTTTTATGATGCAATATAAACAATAACAAAAATATTTATTTCTAAATTTTTATTTAATTTATTAAAAGAAAATATTAAGCTAATTACATGTGACATGAAGTAAATAATTAATATCATGCAGGAAAAATATTATTATACAAATAATTGTATAACAAAACAAAATAAATGTATAATATAACCAAATTCGAAAGAATAACTCGTCATAAAATGAATGTCTTATTTTTTTGCTTGTCGAAAAACAGGTATATTACTCGAAAAATCACAATTACCCTTACCAGGCTTTAAACCATTTCGGTATTCTAATTCATTTATAATGAATTGTATCTCAAAAAAAAATAAAATTTGGATTGTCAAAATAACGTCGCCATTTACTGTATACGATTAATGTCAAATGTCGAATTTTCGCAATCAAACCGATTTTATTATAACCGATTTCGGATTACACTAACGAAGGCTTGAACGCAATAGATAAACTACAATCACTTCTCACTTTATCTTTTACTTTTGCTATTTTTTATAAGAGAGTTTTTTCCGTTAATTATCGTAGCAAGGCGCCGTAAAATCAAAAGATTACGTTTTGACTTAAGCCATTTTTTTTTTATCAATTAGATGAGTGTCCGACATAATTGCTAAATGCGATATCGTTTTATTTTAAATATAACCAATTATGGTTAATTCATAGTCCGAAGTATTTTGGCTGAAAATTAATTCGCCAATAAAAACGCACCAATTTGGAGTTTCTATTTAACAGAGTATTTTCCCAATGCGGATTCGTCAATAAAAAACGTACCAGTTGGTGTTTGATTTCTATTGAAAATATATTTTTTATTTTTTTTTTAAAAAAAAAAATAAAAAAATAAAAAAAAATGAGTACTCATATCCTCACTAAAAAAATTAATCTCGAAAATAAACTTCATAGAAAAGTTACAATAAAAAATAAAATTTCTCAAATTTTTCCTGATACAAAAGTTCATGCAGTCTCAGTTAATTATGAGGAAACTCCTTCAAGCAAACCATCTCTGATTAAAGATACCATGACCTCTCATGGAATGGCAGCGGCCATTCTTCACGCTTACAACCACCATCAACATTTAAGATTATCGCCTGATGATATCTGGTTAACCATCGCACAGGGAGTTAGTCGTCATATTAATTATAATGCAGAAAAATTTCGTCATTATTTTGTCAATCATGAAGGTCAAGAAGAGATAATGATTGATGCCGGTGATATTTTATTTTTCAATTATTTTAGCCTTGAGGGAGATTGGCCTGAGGCGGTAAATAGATTGGTCGTGAAAACTGATGAAGCTGTAGAAAAAATTGATATAAAATCCCTTTTAGAATGTAATTTCTCTACCACAACAAATAATTCGCTTACGGCTAGTCGTATCGTTCTTTTGGATATGGTTAAAGCATATTTTACATGTAAAGTATTACTCTTGTGTGGAATTCCTAAAGTTACTCTCGAGGGTACCTTAGAAGATTGGGAAAAGGTACAAGAAAAGGTCATTCAATTACGACAGTTGAATTTAGAACTCGATTTTTGGTTGGATAGATTGGAGCCTGTTATTTGCAAGTTTATCGAAACTTATAAAGGTGAAATTGACGAAGAGTTCTGGTCATAGATAGTCTCGCAACAACCGTTTGGTTCAGGCCCTAGTAATGATATTAGTGGATGGTTTTTGGACTTTTTTCCTTATGGAAAGGATGGATCAAAGATAATTTACAATTCAATTGAACTGGATGATATTCCTGATGGAAGTGTTGCAGTCCCATTTACAACTGATACTGGTTTACGTTTAAAATTTATTGCTGGATTTTTGGGTGCGCAACAAGAACTTCTCGAAAATTCTAATGAAGTGGTTGTCTCACCAATGATTGGTTGGTCTGTCATTGATGATAAAGCTGTCAAGGAAAAAGGAGGTTGTTATTGTTGCTAAATTATTTAATTTCGTAATTAAAAAATTTTTACTATAATATAATTTGGCATTGAAACTGATTGGATAATCGAATTTTTCGACGAATTCAAATGCGTGATTTGTCATGTAAACTAGCTTAATTTGTAAATTACCGAATGTTATTACGATAAAATTCCAACGAATTGAAACGAATGAGAATTGAATTCTCAACTGTCACGCCGTGAATTTGAAATGTTCCCTTCGATTTGAGGGATATGTGAATAATGACGACGTAACAATTAGGTTTTGCTAATATTCGAGTTTTAACAGGAATTTAACCCTTGGCAACGCCCCTTCCAAGGTTAAAGAATTAGTCAATCAAGAATTTAACTACCGTATACTCAAAAGGACAGTTCTTCTTTCAAATCCACTTTCCAAAAACTCTTTAATGTCCTAGTATTTTAGCTGTTATTACACCACATTTGTTTTATACTCATTTATAATACCTAGTAGATCTTAAATAAAGCACTGCTGCAATATTCTAAATACTTAAACTTAATTGATGATTTCACCATGCTTTTTAGATTTAGGCTTTTTTTTAAAAAAAAGATATCATAAAATTATTTTTATTGCATAATTAGCGTCCAAAAGTATTTGTATTTTCGATTCCTTTTACTTTTATTTGGGTGGTGTAATTCATGTTAGAATGGCTAATCGGAAGGTACCTCACATGATTTCGGTGAGCCAAATATTATTGGAAATTTCAGTATTATCACTGTGTTAATTCTTTTCTTTTATAAGTTTCACTCACGTGTAGTGAAACAGGAATTTTCTTTATGAAAAATTTTTTTCCTATCAGCAACCATTCAATCGATTCTCACATGGTCATACATTATTTTGGAAATGTATGGAATATCAAAAAAAAAAATTATTAAAAAATTTTAATTTGGTCACTTTTCCCAGCTACTTACCCAAGTATTAACGAAGTGATCGAAAGTTTTGACGAAAATTACCAAAACTCATGTCATTAGTGAGATAGGAAGAGAGCTCGAAAAATAGTACTATTTTGGAGAGTTTGAATATTGAGAATGGTGAGTATTTCACAGTATATCTGAAGTTACGCTGCTACTAGGTTTAAAATGTCTGGGAAATGAAAGCTCTTTATGGCCACAGTTTCAGCCGTGAACGGCTCTTCTCAGTTTCCGAAATCCCAAAATTCGGTACTGCCCTGGGGATTGTAGTGAATAGGAATACGAATCAGTTCTTGATTTTTGATGATGATGACACAATTTACTCATTTTTTGATTTTTATATTTTCATAGAGGTCGTGGTGATAAAGGGAAAGATATACACTTGCGTATTTCTAATATCCCATTGTTATTCAATAAAAGAACTTGAAAAGTAAAAAAACTGGTATGTTTTAATGAATTTAATGAAATTTTATTATTATATTTAATGAATATCATTAATAAATTTCTAAAAATCACAGATCTTTCTGTCGTCTTAGAGTTGGGCGAGATGCTCTCCCAACAACCATGCAGGATAATCGGTATCGTAGTGGCCTTCTTGAAGGATAATTTTCTCGTAGAGACCAAGGGTTCTTGATTTAGATACGCGGTAGGTTGCTTCGTAACCACAAAAAATAACTGTGAATGTTCTTGATTTTTGATGATGTTGACGCAATTACTCATTTTTTTATTTATAATTTTCACAGAGGCCAAGGTGATAAGAGGATCGATATGCGCGGGCATATGAATGGCAAAAGATTTATGGGGCAGTGTAAAGCCTGGAAGAAAAGAAAAATAGGTACTTAATAGAATTTAATGAAAATTAATTATATTTAAATGAACATCATTTAATAAATATCTAAATATCTCAGGGCCTACCGTAATCTGAGAAATGATTAGGGACGTTGTCAAATGAGCCTTGGCCGATGATTGGCGTGGTGGTGGGGCTATCCAAAGATACATTTACCAGTAGCGCGGTAAAAGCGGTCGAAGAATTAGGAATAATCATAACCGATAGTGATCATCTATATGATGACCTATCGGTAGTCGCTGGTTGACTTAAAGAAAGAGATATACTGTATAGTTTTGTATTTTATTTGTATTTTTATCATTTTGTACTATATAATTCCCCAAAATTCTTCCTCTAATAGATTTTAATACAAATCTACTTTATTTTCTGAAACATTCTTTATGATCAATGTCTTTGCTTTATGCTTATGTGACTTTGATATTTCACACGTGGTGGGTTGCTTATTGAGCCATGGCTGACAATCGGTGTGGTGGTGGGGATTGTCTAAAGAAATGTTTACCAGTGGCACGGTAAAAGCAGTCGAAGAATCAGGTATAATCCTAACTAATAGTAATCATCTATATGATGACCTATCGGTAGTCGCTGGTCGATTTCACAGAAAGAGATATATTTTATAACTTTGTAATTTTATTTTTACTTTTATCATTTTGATGTACTATATAATTCCCAAAATTCTTCTTCTAATAAATTTTAATACAAATCTGCTTTATCTCCCGTAACATTTTTTATGATCGATATCTTTTCTTTGTATTTATGTGACTTTTGATATTTCACACGTAGTGGGTTGCTTATCGAATATGCTATTCATTCATTTCCTTTCTCTCAAGATTCATTTCTGGGCATTTTACTATTTTTCATATACATTAGATATTTTAATTTTGTCGTCTCATATGTGTGTTACATGTTTTGTCGCATAACATTCCTTGTCAATTCTTGTTTATTTATCTTGTTTTAAAATGTGTTTCGACTAATAAGATGGTTAACATCGAGAATTTCTGGTGGAAAATCTTGATACTGTAAATGTGAAAGTATTCGTCATCCATCGAAAACTGCTGTCTCACTTATAGAATTTTGTGCTTTCGATTAACTCATAATAACGAATTGAAATTTTTCATTATTATTATTATAAAGGTCGAGATTTTCATAAGTAAATTTTTATTATTCTTTTATTATATTAAATATTCCTTTGTGTATATATCGAAATCATGTGAAATCATACATTGAGTTCATTTGTGCTTCATTATTTTACGCAAATACGAGAAATGTGCTCACCTAATAAAATTTTTCAGAATTCGATCCCGTACTTGTTAAAACATATACGAATATTTAATACGAGAGCTGCATTATTGTTTAGTTCTTTCTATTTTCTAAATTACATATACAATTTATAGTTCTCTCAACTTACTTATCAAATTGACATGTGATTTCTAGCTTATAAGCAATTTCTGATATTTTAGAAAATCATCTTCTCAATGATATAGCTATATAATTTGATTTAATCCAGTTCAAGAAAATGTACCAGTAAAATCCCAAATGACCATATTGTTTGTATTTTGTCCAAAGTAAAATAAGTCCAATAATGAATCTCGTCTATTCTTAGGAAAAGTTCTTGTGAAGCCTTAAATATTCATCAGAGGATCCTCATCGTCTTGGACAAAAAGAATGTGATTCCAATTACGAAACTTCTGGCAGATTGAACTGCAGTAGACGAGTCTAGGAAGATTTTGAAAGGGTACATTTTAATACAAGTAATTGTGAAGACCTTGTAACCAATCTCTAGACATTCTGGCATCTTGCGATCGTAGATCTAGTGAAGATTTGGCCATTATTAATACCTATTCTGGAATTTTAGTACCTGCCGGGGGGGGGGGCAATCATTCGCTCCTTCCCACCGCTCCAACAGTCATTAATCATATTTGTGTTCTTCACGGAAAAGTAAATGAGTTGATATCAATTGTCCCTAAGGTACTTTTTCCGTTTAGGACCCTCGTATTCAACAATCCTAATTGGCATAATAATATGTTTATGATATAGCAGGATACATATAAGAAAATCTTGGATAAAATCGTTGCTATTTATTTTATTATAACAATGCTTAGTCTGAAATATATAATACTGTTTACTCTAATTAAGCATGACTTGTAAGACAGAAAATTTTCATTTAAATTACAATTATTATTTACAATTTATCTAAAGCATGATAATATTATTATTTGAGAAGTCTCATAAATTTGTAATGAAATCAAGAGCATAGTTTAATTGAAAGCAGAATTAAGGTAGGTTCATGTTTTATTTATCGTTTTAACATATGGGTTGATTGCTATGAAAATCAGGCACCGGAAATCTTTTTAACAAAGTTGATTCTTTTATTGCATTTTTGTTTTTGATGTTTTTAGATTAAAATGCATTAAGCTCTTAATTTGACTCAAAAATTTCTCGAAACCTGATTTTCTAGAAATCCTCCCATATGATAAATTAAATTCCACTTCGTCTCCACACCTAAATAATTGTTAATTAATTTATATCTTTTAGATTACACAAAAGACGGTATATATCAAAGGCGGGTCGAACTTTAGTACTAATCATTAATTTATTTGAATCACTAATATCATTCCTTGATTTATTAATTATGATAAGCTTGATTTGGGAGATAAATACAACTTATCATTCTAGCTGGCTTGTGCTGTATTGTATTTACATGAAGATGGAATTATGCATTGTGATTTAGTAACGATATATATTTCATTATGATTATTGCTGTTTAATAATTAACTTTTTTTTATATGATTTGATAGCATTACGGTAATGTGTTAGTTAATTCATTAATTCATCAAGGTGTTATTAAACTAGATGTTTGCTTATAGAAAAGAATTATGGTTTCAATTCCTGCAAGCCGTAACCTGTTACGGGTCAACTTAAAAAATTAAAATGGTTCCCACTTTTTCAAAAGAATTGAAACAGCGACACAGTCAAAAGTTTTTGGAGTAATTCCTTATTATGACCCCAAATTTTTTTTATCAATCACCACAATTTAAATTAAATGAAAAGAGAGACGTTTTTGTGTTGGCGTACTTTTATGGGAATTATCAAGCGGTCATCCTTCTTTTTATGTTGAAGAATATGACTTAAGTTTAGCTATCTAAATTTTAGAGAAAAGATCATTCCCGGCATACCTGAAGAAAATGCAATTATAATAAATGAGAATGATGAATCAATTCTGTAACAATTTCATTTGGATAAAGTCGATGCTTCTTCTAGTACAAATAATTTATTTGAATTATTCGATTTGAACAAATGAATCAAATAATTCCGATTAGAATCAAATGTTGAAGGATATGTAAAATCTTAACGATTACAGAACTTAATAATGGATGGAATATTAAACGTCTTTGGAGGAATACAAAGATATCGCAAGTTATCTAAACTATTTAGCAATGATACTAAAAATTATTAGCTTATCAACTTTACCAAACAAATAGCTTATCAAATTTACCCAACTCCTTAACGGAACAACCTAACTGTATGATACGAAGGGTTACGAGAACCTAAAAAAATCAATTTGCCCGGCTGATGTTGAAACTGTTTTATGTTTCTATGGATTACAGGCATATTTTTGTTTTTTAGTACTTTCCAGGTTCCAAATAGAAAACGAAACGCCACGAGCAAGGTAATTGTATTTTCATTTTAAGGTATATCCCGCAACAAAAATGTCTTCCCATTTTTCGCGTGAGCAGTATGCAGTTGCAGGTGTAGATGATGAACTGATTGAGTCGATCGTTTCGGAAGTGCTCAGTACGTGTTTCTTTAGTTTCATGTTTTTTTTTTAGTTTCATTTGTTTTTTTTAACTTTTCATTTTTTTTCATTTAATTTTGTTTCTTTCGCTTTAGGACCGCAGCGATAGAACGATTATATTAATTATTATTAGGATCTGATGGATCGCTTTGAAAATATGCGGTGTGTGTGCTTTTTGTTTGTATAGTTTTTAGTTCCATTTTTTTTTTAATTGTAAATTTATTTATTCTGCGCTTTGTTTATCATTTTCATTTCTTAAGGTTTCTCTTTCGAGTTAGAATAATTAGTTAAGGGTTTTGCATCATTTGCTTTTTTTTTTTTTTTGATCATTGCATCAATCAAATTTTTTTTTTTATTATTATAGCTTCACTTATTGCGCCACTTAATACTAGAACCAAATTTGTTTTTCTAAAAAAAAAATAGGGAATATAATGAGATATACAGGTGAAGATATAAAGGTTACAACAGGAAATAAAAACTTTTGAAAAAGATAAAATCAAATGATACTAAAAAGTTATAAAAAAATTCAGAATAATTCATTTTTTATCATGCGAGATTTCAAGAAATTGTGGTATTTGAATGTATTTATGGATTTCGGAGAAATATATCCATCTAGACTTATTTTAAGGAAAATAAATTATAAAAAAAAAAAATTCAGGTTTCATTCTTTGTAATCTGAAAAATATGTTGAATGAGTTTGTTCAACGAAATTCATAATTCTATTGCTGTGGATAGTAATTAGGTTGTCCCATCTTCGTTAGTAATTTTTTTATTTAAAAAGGTTTATTTTTACACGACGAAAACTTTTATTTAATTATTTTGTATTATTAAAAAGAAGCCACTTTGAACAAATCGTTTTTTCGTAAAATTTACAAGATTTTATTTAGTATTATCACTTAAGGCTTGCGCTTAGCCAGTTATAGTTCAAACTATAACCGTTTCTCCTGAACACCGCGTAGAGGTGGCAAGCTTCGTTCAGGTAAAGAAAAACTTGAACCACCACATATCAAATGTGATAGCTCATTTGAGGTGAAAAAAAAGAATGTGAAAACGAATATAATGAGGGAATAATTTTAAAAAAAAATATAAAAATAAAAAAGAAACGTTCACCTCAAGACATCATCGAAATACATAAATTTAATAATTTTTTTTTTTATATATTATTTAAAATAAAAGATAAAAATAAATTCTATACTAAAAAAAAATACGGATGAAGTGGCCAAAAAGGGAAATATTTTAATTGCAAAAAGGAAAGACGAAGCAGCCAACATCATATAATATATACGATACCTTCGTATCGTAGTCATGTTTACCAAAAGATAAACACCCTAGTGAAATTATTTAAGGGGTATTTTTTTTACTTTTTTTTTTTTTTAATTTTTTTTTTTTTTAAATTATTTTTTTTTTTTAATTTTTAATTTAATTTTTTAATTTTTTAAGTGCCGGCCAAGACGACAAATAGAAGGAGAGGTGGCCAGTTAAAAACGAAGGGGGAAGGAATAAAAACCATAATCAATGGCTACGTAGGAACCAGGAGGATCAAGATCCATTGGTTCGGGCCACTGATTAGAATCAATGGCTACGTAAGAACCAGGAGGATCAAGATCCATTGGTTCAGGCCACTGATTAGGGGGAATAAAGGGGGTTTCAATAAAAATGCCTGGTGGATCAAGATCCATCGGCTCTGGCCACCGAAGAAGACGAAAATGAATAAAGGGTCGGTTAAAAACGGGAAGGGTAAAAGAAGGGGTAGAAGAATTAGAAGAAGAAGACAAAATGGAAGAAGTTGAAGGAGATGAAAAAGGGGATGAGCTTAAAGAGGGGGAAGGAGGGGAAGGAGGAGAACGATAAAATCTAGTATTAGGAAGAGAAGGAGGAAGTGAAATAGCGGGAGGAATTGGGGGAGGAACAAAAAAAGATGCGGGAATAGGAGAAGGAAAAGGTGAAGGAGGAGTAGAGGAAATCGAAGAAGTGGGAGAAGAAGTAGAAGAAGAAACGGGAAATGAAGGAGAATGGGGGTAAAAAGCTAAAGGAGAAGTATTAGTAGGAGGTAAATTAGGGGATGAAGAAGAGGACGAAGACGAAGAAGAAAAATCGGAAGAAAGTGAAGAAAGAGAAGAAGAAGCAGCTGCAGAAGAAGGGGAAGGAGAAGAAGATACAGCTGCTAAAGGGGCAGAAGAAGAGGGAACTGAAGGGGCGTTAGAGGAAAGGGAAGTTGAAGAAATAGGTCGTCGCCTTGGCGCGACAACAGCACGAGTGACACCTTGAACGCGAACCTGTCGTGTTTTCCGAGTCATCGTTTAAAAGATTCCTTGAAATAATAAAATGTAAGTTATTATTTGGTTTACTTCTTTTTTTTTTAAAAAGTAAAATGAAAACGATACCCACCAAAAAGTAAAGAAAAGTTGGAATAAAGGTAAAATGAAGTTGCGAGATCCTCTATTTATTTCAAAGAAACAAAAAATTGGCCAATGAACAATCATCGACGATCACATTTACGTCATTCGTAAATAACAAAAATGACGTCAATGCCAAGATCCTAACCCTTAGGTAACTTTACCGAGTAGATCTGTAATTTTTGTCGTTTTCTAAGGGATTTATCATATTTGTCCAAAAATGATTATGTAAGTATTTTTTACAATTTAGTATACTTGTTTACTCAAAAACATTTGTCATATATTTAATCCGATGAACAATTAATTAAAGAAAGAATAATTAGGCGATTCATAAATAAAGAAATGAAAACGAATTAAATAAAAAGAATTATTTGTTTGATTAGAAAAGTCCGGAACTTTAAGTATTGACTCTTGAATCATTAACGCATTAGGTATAAGCATATCTACTTTTAAGTCCTGCAGTTACCGTGGATAATTCCCTTTAAAAAGTTTACATATCGCTATAGTTATCGACGTCGTTGTCATCATCGTAGTCATATTCAATATCATAATTGTTGGTATCATTTTTGTATGTTGCTGTCTCGTCGTTAAAGGTTTGTTCATAGAGTAAACAATATTTCGCTCAATTAATAAAGTTCGTTCCACTTTCGTTTTTAGTTGTTTATGCTAAAAAAAAAAAAAAAAAAAAAAAAAGGTGGATAGAGAGTAAGATTTTCTTGTTTGTGCAGTTTTGGGATGGTACTTTTTTTTTAAAAAAAAAAATCTTTTGATCGTGATGAATATTTATGAGTGAGGATTAACATTTTTTTTTTCTGAATTGAATTTATGAAAATTCAAATAAATCAAATAGTACTCAAATTTGGAAACGAAAAGTTCGAATATAAATTTATTTAATAATGATTAGAAGTGTAGAATGAATTCGGAATGACTAAACAGTCTGCTTTGAAACTGAAAACGCCAAATGATTTCGTATAGAAATGTAAATTATTAATTATTGAAATATTTTAGAATACAAAATAATTCATTATATTTTGTCGAAAAGAATTAAGTTAATTGGTTAATTTCACGTAATTCCAACCCTAAGCTTGAATTATTTTTTGTTTTTATTAAATTAGATTAATTATTATTTCCATTTTTTCAAAAATCTTTTGAAAAAGTTAATTTTTCATTTATGCAAACGTAATGAAAATAATTCGCATATACTTGCTAAATTACTTTTTATCCGTTTTCTTACAGAAATTTCTGAATACATGATATTAATAAATAAAAGCGTTCAAAAGTATTAATAAAAATTAGAAATAAAAGTTTTTCTAGATAAAAAGATTAAAGATTAAAATGTACAATAGAAGTTTTTACAATAAAAGAGTGAATATTTTTGAACTTTACAAACATCATTTTCTATTTTAATTTCGTTAGAAACAGAATGTTGGTCGGATGTTTCAGATGTTTTCAATACGATAGAAACTGAGAAAGTTTAATTAGTGGAAAGAATTAAAAAAGGAAAATTGGCTCATCTATAATTTCGAAATATTCTTCAGTCTGAACATTTGCAAAGTCTTTATCGTGCCAAAGGTGAACTACGTTTAGCCTCTCATGTAATGCACTACATTCTTGCTCAAAATGTTTTTGAGTTTCGGGATTGTTCCTGTTCTCATTATTTCAATTACAGCGATGGGGTGAGGCTCATTTTTTTTTTGATCATCAGATCACTATACTATTAGCACGCCTTGCTTTTTCATCGGCAATGGCTCAATGATATCAATACTTTGTCTCTTTCCTAATATATCTCTAGGTTACAGTGATAATGGTGATGGTGATGGCATCACCTTATTCAGAAGACCGAACGATCTTAATGTCAACCTATAAAAAGCAAATTCATTTGAGAATCATTTCATGGTAAGAATATCAAAAAAAAAAATTAGACTAGATGGCAGATGCAGGAAAATTCCAGTAGCAGATTTTAGTAAGTAGCATAATCGATCCTTATTCAAGAATTAATAGATCTTTCCCATCGAGACGAACTGTTTGAGTACAAACTCCTGGCATTGCCCCATCCGTCTAAAATTTTCTCCCAATATACTTACTTTTTTATTGTTAGTAGTTCCTGAGCAACACAACGAATGTGTGAATATATTGTTTATGATATATAGTGAACTGTAAAGGAATGATTTGTCTTCTTTTTTTCAACATTTAAATAACTGTTGCTGGAATGACCACTTTTCACAGGGAAGAACTCGAGGTATTTTTCGTATGAATATTTTCAGTTTCTCGTTAATAAGCAATAGAGGTAGACATGATAAAAAAAATGGTGAAACACGTACGTGATAAAAAAAGGTTATATATTCATTGTAGGGACTATTAAGACATGATATCGTACTGCTCAGCCAAAGATAATGTCTCTTTGTGGGATCGATAAGTTCAGATAGTGTTTTTTTAAGGAATAAGACCATTTGGTGGGATCGATAAAAATGAACTTTTCTTCCAAGAATCAATCATGATCAATTGCGAACTTCGACAAAGGACAAGTCCTCTTGACAGGATCGATAAAATCAGATAGACTTCTTCGAAGAACACAACATCTAGACTGGATTGTTTTTTTCAAGGATCACGAACTATTGACGAAATTTTTTTTTCTAGGGTCACGACCTAATCAAATAGATTTTTTTCAAGATCACAACAACTTGCAATGGATCGAGCTCAGTCATATTCTTCCATAGGTTTTTTCCAAGGTTTAAGAGAAAGAAAAAGTTCTCGTCATATACTTGGTAAAAAAGAGTTAAACAAATAAATGAAACCATCCAAGCTCATAAATCAACCTATGCTGATAGTTTAGTGTACACATCACGTCGAGCTGGTAAAAAATTTTTGCACTCGCTTTTTCAACAATAATATTACGAAATACTAGACTCACATCTATTCTATTTGCCCAACAAATATGATGCATGAAGATGCGCATTACCATTTCCAATCATTATAAATCGACAGCATTTTGTCAAAGCCACTATGGTCAATTTCATTTCAACATTTCCCTAACGCAAGTTATCAATTACTGTACATATCCTGAAGATGACGTTTCCTTCAATGGATTTAAATTAGCCATATTTTGGTCTTTCCAACAGCTCTATTGAAAATAATTAATAATTAAACCCATTGTGAGTAACAGAAGCAAAATAACAGTCAAGTCCTCAATCCAAGACGCACTAATACGATCAGTAATCTACGTAACCGAGAATCTTCAATCAATCAGGATGAATCTTTCTTCGGACTGAAAGTTGAACACCTTTCTTTTTAATAAAGTCCTATTACGAAAAATAATTACAAACATTTTAGTATTTCTACTAAATAAAGAGAAAGAAAGAACACAACACAACCACCCGAATTCAAATTATATAACATTTATGCGTCTAATAGGAGCCTACACTGATTCAAAATTACAAATATTTTATGCTAGACATCAAGTAGTTATACTACTTTAAGTCAAGAAACCCTATATGTAACTTCACCAATGACTGACCTATTACCTACCGACTGACCGCGCTATAATGCAATTTCAACCTTACTCTTAAGAACGTCGAGTGGTGCGTTATATTTTATGAATAACTTCTTTCTTTTTCGTCGGATCTGTAAAATAAGTAAAGAAGTTGCTAGAGGTGTTAGAGAAGAGTATCGAAAAGAGAGATATTAATGATAAGTTCGATAATCGTCATACATGCCTCGTTAATTTTATCGTCACCTACATTATCTGGGAAAGGGGAAGAACACGATTAGAAACGTCTTATATGAAAGAAACTGGGAATAAGAGGGTCACCCTTCAAACACAGCTATGCCACCACATCACCAACGAGACCCCCCTCGTGAT
>CAJVPP010000177.1:0-42030 GCA_910592005.1 Funneliformis mosseae | reverse complement strand
TTCATTTGATGTTGTAAACTTGAAAGTTCTGCATGAGTATTATTAAAAATACTTTCAAACAAAAAATGTGTTGAAGTTATTGTTAAAAAAGATAAATAGATAGATAAATAGAAAGAGAGAGAGAGAGAGAGAGAGAGAAAAAGAGAAAGAGAGAGAGAGAGGGAGAGAGAAAGAGAGAGAGAGAAAGTGTGTGAGTGTGTGAGTGTGCGAGTATGTGTATGTATGTGTGTATGTGTGTGTGTGTGTGTGTGAAGGAAAAATAATAAAAAGGCGCAACTACGCAATGGGAAAATTGTGCAAATATTTTTGATATAACTACCACAATGGGCAGAAAAGAAAGAAAAAAAATCACATGAAAAGAAAATAATAAAAAAGGGGTAGAATTAAAAAGAGATAGCTATTATAAATATCAAATTTGATAAAATAAAATCCAATTAGTTAATTTTAAATTAATTTTAAATTTCAAAACTAAAAGAATCTACACAGAAGGCCTTTTTTGATCATTTATGCAAATCAAGGTTTTGGATTAACATTATTCCGTAAGATTAACATGATACATTGAATATTCGAACATTAATTCCATAGATTAATGTTTCCAGATGATCATTTCGTGAAAAAACGTCGCCGGACGTTCGTTTGGTAAAAAAAGCGTCACTGAACGCTCATTTCGCGGAAAAAGCGTCACCGGACGTTTATTTTGCAGAAAAAATGTTTCCGAACACTCAATTCGCGGAAAAAATGTCACTGGACGTTCAATTCGCGAAAAAAATGTCACCAGACGTTCATTTCGTGAAAAAAATGTTACCGGACGTTCATTTCGCAAAAAAAAATATCACCGGACGTTCATTTCACAGAAAAAAACATCACCAGGCGTTTATTTTGCGGAAAAAATGTCTCCAGACACTCATTTCGAAAAACGTTAATTTTTTTATTTTAACGGCTTTTTATTATTGCATTTTAAAATAAATAAACAATATAATACAGATCAGACTATAATGGGTTAATTCTATTTTTAATTCTGCAGACTGTCGATCTGTTTACATGTGATCAAAATTTCAAACTCAATTATCTCAAAATCATGTTTTTCAGAGTTTCCGATTTTTCTACTGCAAAGGCCTTAAATAATCATCTATTTTGATAATTAAAAGTCTAAACTAAGGTTGCTAAATGAAACTTAGAGGTTTTACAAGTTGTTTAAATGAAAAAAGTTAAAAGTTATCAAAATTATATTAAAACCTTATTAAAAATCTGTAAAATTCTAAAAAAAATAAAATTATATTGAAGCTTATAAAAATGCAAAACTATATCAAAATCTTAGTAAAAAATTAGCAAAACTATAATTTAGATATTTTGTCAAATTTAAAATGAGTTTAGACAAGCAACCTTAATTTATACAAAAAACAATCACTATAAAAATTTTCTGATTTAAAAATCAATCAGTTAATAGATATAACATATACAAAGAAAATACTTAATACTAGTAATGTATCATTCATGTTACAGGTATTTATCTTAATTTAAAAAAGAAATGTTTATTTTTATTATTTGCTAAATATAAAAATATTATAAATGTTAAAATACAAACTAAAAAACTTTAACAATATATATATATCATTTATAACAGTGATGGTAAATTATAAGATCATTTACTATTTTTTAAATAACCTTTAATCATTTTAATTTAAAATTTATAATAAAAATGATGTCATTTGAGATCATTTAAAGTCATTTTCAAGGTCATTTACCAATACTAATTTATAATATATTAAAGATAATTAAATTATTTTATATAATATGATTACATTATATTTATAATAATTATATCAGAATATATCTTACATATTTTATCTTGAATTAGTAAAACAATAAAATATCTGTATTAAATTAACTAATTTTCTTAAATTCTAAAAAATACATATATAACCTAAATCTAAATTTAAAATTTTAATATAACTTTATATTGATTTGAATTTAACTAATTTGTCAGATTTAAATTTAAGATTCTATCTATTAGATTTAAATCAAATTTAGATTTAAACTAATTTGTTAAATTTAGATTTAAACCAGATTACTGGATAAAACTTTTATAAGAATGTTATCTAATTATGCTATAATGTTATCTAATTATGAGTATAATGTTACCTAGTTACTATTTTCAGTGTTCTATAGCCTTTTATTACTTTATTACTATTCATTTGATTTTATTGCTTTATAGCCTTTTTATTATTTTATAAATATACGCTTGATTTTATTGCTTGATTTTATTGCTCTATCTTTTTTTTTTATTTTTTTCTAGCTATCTGCTTGTTTTCAATGCTTTATAACCTTTTTATGACTAAAATGCTTAGCCAGCCTTAATTGCAAAAATTGTGTTGCAGTTAGGTGATGTAAAAAAAATCATATATGAAATATATTCTCAGAACCTTATCATCACCTTTTTATTACTTTCTTGCTACTTTTGAGATTCTGATTAGAGGATCAGATGGTTAGAGAATTAGAAATACTAAGATCAGCTTATATACAGTGTGGGACAAAAAAAACGAAATTTTTTAAATACATATTATGCAAAAACTAATGACACTAAGGGTAATGATATATATTATCTAATATTTTAAAGGGTAGGAGTAGCAGGGAATCTTAGGTTACATATACTAATATTAATCACGTGATATCAGTAGCTTAGATAATATATATAATTATAACTATTATATTATATTTTTATTGTATTACAGTTATTATATAACATAAAAAAAATAGATCATTCTTTATCTGACATGTATTCTCTTAAACTTGTTTCGTCAAGAAGAGGGTGCTTTTGTTATGATGGAAGAAGAGAGAAATCGTTAAAGGTTCTTGATATAGATGCCTGCCGAAACCTTCTCAAAATAATTTTGTCATACTCTTTTCTATGTTTTTAATATAGTTTCGACAGTTTCAGTTTTTGTCGTATCGAATGGGTTTCGTCATATCCCTTATTATGATTTTAATATAGTTTCGTCTAAGTTTCGACTGTTATTAAGGGGTTTCGTCCCTCATCATTATATATTATATAAAAATAATGTATTATATTTATTTGAAATATATTTTAATTTTTTTATTATTTTTTTATATTTTATAAAATAAAATATTGTACTGTAGTAGCAAAAAAAACTGATAATATTTTTTATAATTTTCATTATTTTGTGAGTTTTATGTCTAGAGATATAAATTAAATATCATTGGATTTATCTTATTAAGATATAATTTAATTAAATTATATAAGATGCTTAATTATATATAAAAGAAAATAATATGATTAATTATAAGAGAAAAAATAATTTTAAAAAATTAAAATTATAATTAGGAATAAATATAAATGAGAGATGAAACTCCTTAATAACAATTAAAACTTAAATAAAACTATATTAAAATTATAATAAGAGATACAATAAAACTCTTTTATAATGAAAGTTAAAACTGTTGAAATTATATTAAAACATAGAAAAGAGTATGATGAAATTATTTTAAGAAGGTTTTGGCAAACATTTATAATATAAATAAAAGTATTTTTTTATTTATTTATATAGTTATTTATTTTTTAATAATTAGTTATAAGTTGTATTGATTAGATATAAAAATCTTATATAATAAAGTATATTTTATAAATCTTTGACTTATTATTTACTTAATTGATCTTTAAAGATAATATATAATTGTAAATATTAAATTTACTAAATAAATTAATAATAAGAAAGTAACTTTAGATAATTTTAATTACTGTGAAAAATAAATTTAAAAAAAAAGTTATAATAATTTATTAACTAAAATAAAAATGTTTTCTTATTTTTAATCTGTTTTTATAATGATATTATTAAGAATAAAAATTATTATTAAAAATAATTTTAAAGTTAAAAAATCAACAAAATTTATCTATTTATTAAGTTTTTATATTAAATACTAAGGAATTATAAAATCAAATAGTTTGTGTTATCAATATAACAGTAAGTTTTTATTAAAGTTAAGCAATATCTTAAGAGAATACTTGATAGTAATATTTAACATTGAATCAGTTTAAATCAACTGCTTATTGATAATCCAAGTCATTATTATAGATAAAAGAAGTTTCTTGTCATTTTATTCTTTATTATTATTATAAAAGTTTGCAAGTTAACTATAATAAAAACATGGATCTACCAATTATTAGATTTATTTTTAGCAAAAGTTGTATCAGAAAATAGAATTGTATGCATTTATTTATATTTATCTTTACAATGTATATTTTCATTTGTTATAGTGATAAGTTTATCAAAATAAAGCATACAATATCAATTATAATAAAAACTGTCTGATAAGATGTGTTACCAAGAACCATGCAGTTATATTTCAAAGACAAGTCAGCAAGTCTTTTATTTTGTAACCTAAAAGAATACACTTTTAAGAAGATTTTTAAATTACTATTTTACATAAATGATAACTGTATTACTACTACCACTGCATAAAATCCGTGAGCATTTATGGATTCATAAGTATTTTTATTTATTTTTTTTTTTTTGTATACAAGCAACCTTCTAAGTTTATCTATATTTTTAGATTATAATTTTTCGGTATATGTTACGGTTATTAGATATAGGATATTTTTTCTGAAAAATGGAATTCATTTAAAATTGCTCTTTTGAGGTATTACATTATTATCTAACGTAAAATATTTCATTTAAATATTATTCAAAACTTTTCTAGACCCTCCTTATTAATCGGAATATACAAAAACTATGCTGAGCCACATTTCATTATACCCAAAATTACTCAATCTTGTTCCACATGGTGACTTCCAACTTTAGTCAAAGCAAATAAAACTGACAAAACGAATATTTCACAAAGCATGTACGCGATAAGATGCACTGCGCCATGGCAAAAATTTACCATAACTACGCATGATTCATACTGGTGATAAAAACCAATCAGTTGAGTTGGGTTATCTCAAATGTATCAAATGTGTTACGAAAATAAATTCCCGGAAAATAAAAGATGTCTTTTTTATGCTAAACATTTTTGGTTCTATCATTGCACCATTTCTTGTTATAGTCTAGATTGTATGAAATGCTAAAAATAAATCATTTGTTTAATATTTTTTGTGCATGACCTTAATTTAAATTTAAATTATATTAAATAGTGTCCGTTTTTGGAAAGAAAAAACCTTGCAAAAATTGTTCAGAATGAGCAACGAATATTACACAAAATGAATTCGCACAATGAACTTTCTTTTTTGTATAATTCTGTTGATTGAAATCAGATACATCTTTCTATTAGTCATTTCATAATGAAGTCTTTTTTTTGTACTTGATAGACAAATTTGATTTAAATATTCGTTTCAAACTTTTTCAAACCGGTATTACAAT
Source organism: Funneliformis mosseae (assembly GCA_910592005.1). Taxonomy (NCBI): domain Eukaryota; kingdom Fungi; phylum Glomeromycota; class Glomeromycetes; order Glomerales; family Glomeraceae; genus Funneliformis; species Funneliformis mosseae. The sequence goes on along the minus strand of CAJVPP010000177.1, from coordinate 36,655 downwards.
ATCGGATTTATATTACTTTACAGAGTATAATCAGGTGACATTTTAGATGTGTGACAAATAGATGACCTTCATTCATATTCCCCATCACTACTATCCCTTTTACTGTCGTCTAAATGTACGCTTTTGATTTTCCTTGCATATCCTTTAACGACCTTCATGGCCTCTGCATTACCTCTTTTCCAAATAACTTCTTGTTGCCAATTTGGCAATTTCTCTGTTCTTTCCCGTAACTCATCATCCTTATTAAAGTCCGTTAATGCATCCTTGTATAATAATTCGGAAACTTGATTAATTCTCTCATTCAGCTCACTTTCCTCCTCACCTTTAGTTACGATGGGACCGAATTTCGAAATAACAGAGGCAACCCTATTCTCGTTAATAAATGTCGCAAGTTCGGCAAATAAATTGTCCATTGGTTCACGTGGTTTCTTTCGTTCACTACGTGATGTTTCTCTGAACTCACGCTTTTTGGACCGAACCCGTTCTACGAAGTCCGGAGACTTGATCTTTAAGATCACACGTGTCTGGCGCGCTGCACCCGAGGTTACATGAAGCGTTTTCACCGGTTTAATTATCACACCTTCAGCTTTATTTGGAAATGGTAATGGTGGCAATCCGAATATACTCTGTAAAATAAAGAATGTACATGTGCATGTATGTATTAACCAATTACATTAATCTCGAATTTATTTAATTAATTATTTGTTTTCTTTAATTTATTTCTTTAATGCATACCGGAATCGTGGTAGTAAATTTAGGATCGTAACGGTAAGCATCTTCAAATGAACCTCTAAATAATGGGTTATTAAAGGGAACGCCGGATTCTGCAAATATTTCCGTCATAAGATCATAATCTAAATAATCATTTCCATCAAATATGTCAAATGCCATGAATTCGTTTTGCGGACAATATTCGATCCCGAATTGACACATCACGGCAGAATTAACTGGCTTTACATCCGGGTGAGAATACCTCCCTCCGAATAATTCCCCGTATATCGTAACGATTTTTTCGGAGGAGTTCAAAGTCGAATGAATCAAGTTTCTGGTGGACATTATTCGCCATAATTTGAGAATGTTTGAAAGGTACTTTTCTTTTACCGATTGAAACCCAAAGAACTCTTCGGAATCAGATAAAGGTCGTGACCTTTTTGCGCATTGGACTTGTTCACCGTTTGTGATAAAAGAGAGGTTACTCCCATGGATTTTTTCTGTCACGACCCAACTAATTATAGGGTATAAAGAGTTTCAATTTCCAAACGGGTTGACAAAAAAAAAAAGGGATCAAACTTGTTCAATTACGTACTCGCATACGTTTAAAAGTCCTTCTTTGGCAAAGGTTTCAACCCTTTTAGAATTTGAAATATCTTCGATCGAGTGATACCTGCCAGTGTCCCACCGCGAGGATTCGTCTAATGCATGACTTTCTTGTGGCGCAGCCATATGTAAATATATATTTTTTTATATTTGATAATTGTAAAATTCAGTCAAACAAAAAGGTTTTTCCACAGTTTTATATTTAATTTTGAACGTATCAGATAAACGTCACTTTGCGGCATGTTTCAATTTACACCACTCCGTCAGAGTTCCGCCCAAAATTTAAAAATAATGAACAAATGAATTTAGCCTAATATACGTCACAACATACAAAAGCACAACTGATGTCATCATTACCGATCATGATCAATTTGGAAATTTGGTTAGTTTACAGCCGAAAATTTCTCAATAATTTACAATCAAAAAAGTTTCAGAATTGGGACCAGATGGTTAGAAACTTTTTTAAATTTGGTTTTTGTTTCGTTTTGAATATCTCATGTTATAATATCTCATGTTATAAATTTTTAATGGTTAATGAATACTTTATTTTATAGAAGGATTTCTCAAACCTTTCATCCGAATCCAAAATACGAGTTTGCTGTCGAAAAAAGGAAAAAGGAAAAAATAAGAAAAAAAGTGAAATCGGATTCTTTTTTCAGTTATAGCTCCGGAATCGGATCTCCGTTTGTCTTAAGGGTAGCGGAAAATCGGAGTTATCATAAACAAATATGGCAAATTTTAAACGTTCTGGTCAGTTTCAACAAATTTGGAATTTTTTTTTTATTTACCAAATAGATATCATCAAATTGCAGATATCTGCAGGTTTTTGATGTTAGCGGTATCTCTTGTGATTTTGCATCAATGATAATGGGCGAAAAAAAAAAGAATACATGATTGTTTTTTGTAACGTCCCTCGTCGTTGTTTTTTTTTTTTTTGCACCCCCTTGAGACAGATGAGAAAGAAGTAAATCCTTTAATCCAATTAAAGCTAACGTTGAAATGTTTACAAGTGTCACGCACATGTATTCGTTTTTTATCGAATTGTAATTCGTCACATCCTTCTTTAAATTGAAAAACAAATAAACCAAAAACAATATATTATTAAAATAATCAAGGAAACAAAATAAAATAAAAAAAATTGGAAAATCCATCCCTAATTTAAACTTATGTATGTAAAATATACATATTTATATGTAATGTGATTCACTTTTTTTTTTTTTTTTTTTTCCATTCTTTATAATTTTTTTTTTTTATATAAATAAAATAATTTTTTTCTTGGGGAAAAAAAAACGTTTAACAATCTGTCAATTTTTTTATCATTCATCCTCATAGAATTTATCCTGTATTGTCTCGGAAAAGTTTTTTCATACTCATTCTTCAATCAACCATTCATAAAATAAACTTACAAAATAGATTAAATAGATTGCAAGATTTCCAAGCGGGCATCATCTTCATTTAAACCTTTTTTTTTTTTTCATTTTAAAATAAAATTCGATTAAACAATCATCAGCTCTAATACGTTTAAATACCAGAGATTTTTTTTTTTTTTTCCATTCACTACAAGAATTTTTCTTTTATTTTTTTTTTTTTTTAAAAAGAAAAGAAAAAGAATATAATAATAGATTGATAGATAATCTTTTTTCAATTTCTTCTCGCCTGACCTTCCTTTCTCTTTCAAAAAAAAAAAAAAAAAAAAAACAAATTAATATATAAAAAATAAAAAATTAAAGATGCGTCTCTTTCCAAAACGGTTGAGCCTTCACATTCAGACCGAATCAAGGAAGCTAAAAAAATCCATAAAGAAACGTTATCATGAAGTTTCATCCGAATCTGATTCGACAATTGATGATTATGATGAAGCGATTACACCAATACATTCCCCTTCTTCAACAAGTTTGAACTTGCCTTTGGATTTCGCCGATAATTCGGGAAACTTTGTTCGAACGATGCGAATTATTAAACGGGAATCCAAACGTTTAAGCACTTTGATGATAATTAATGACGAGAATAACAGTGAAATTACTTCTTATCTCGATGATTCAAGTAACAATGAAAACTTGAACTCAACAATTGATCATACCTCACAACCCTCTTCCATCGCATCGAAAAATTCCTCCGAATACACGACCGAGGATTTTTATTCAGAGTATTTCTCCGAGAAGAAGGCAAAAGATCGAGCAATTCACATCGCTTGTAGAATAAAGAAACAGTTGCCTTCCATTTTCTCCGGCTGCCAATTGTTCCTTTCCAAAGAATGTCCCGAAACGATTCCTGAAATATCCCCTCTCGATATAACGAAAATGATCGCGGATCGATTATACACTTTTATATACATCAATGAATTGATGCCTTCCTTTTCTCGAGAACGAAGCAAAATTCTAGAAAAATTGGATTTAAAATTATCGAGACAGGGAGATGCCAAATTATCACAAAAGATTGGAGGACACGAAGCATTCTTTTCATTTCGATTTACTTTGGATTATTACTTTAAGCATAATATCTTACCCTCACAAAAAACATTAATGGTTGAAAGGGCAAGGAAGATCATACAACAATGCATTGAAAGCGAAGAAAAGCTAAGCGATAGCGAACGTGAATGCATGTACAGTTTTCATCGGTTGATGAGTGGAATGAATTGGGACAAAGATGAAATGGAACCAACCATATGCAATTTACACGATTAATCGTTTTTTTTGCTTCTTTTGCATTTTTAAGAAGTTTGATTTATTTGCTTTTTGCTTTATTTTTATTTCATCTCCTTACCAAAAAAAAAAAAAATAATCTTGTAAATTGTAGATATTTTATATTTTATATATGTTTATTGTTTATTATTATTATATTTTAATTACTTTGTCTTTCTTTTATTTTTTTATTTCCTATAAATCGGAATATTGTCAATCTTTTTATCTAGTAATTTGTTTTTACTCTAATCAATAGAATCCATATTTAATTTTTTTTTAAAATAAATAAATAAATAAATAAAATAAATTTATCCATTAAAAACAACTTTTCGGATGAATCATTGAATATATTTGGAAAGATTCATTCAACTTTTTTTTTTTTTTTTTTCGGATAATATTTCATCAAATTTCATCAATTTCATCAATTTAACAGTGATTTGCAGAACAATTATACAATGACATCCTAATCATTGATACAATCAAAATTTCCCGCTGCAATAAAGAAGTTGCTTTGAATAATCGGAAAAAGCGGCATTTCTTATATTTCTTTTTGGAAATTAATAGCCTTTTTTTTTTTTTAAAAAAAAAAAAAAAATAAATCGGTGAGGATTGACCATCTTTATTTATTGAATAATCACGAAAAAAAAAAAAAAAAAGATGCATCGATTCATTCAAGTTGAAAAGCCTGAATGAAAAAAAAAATGAAGTGGAAATGAAATTTTTTTTTTTTTTTTATGAACCAAAATTAGCTTATTAATAAAAATAAAACCATCCCTTTTTTTATCGCAAGATCTCGTTCATCTGGACAATGAATTAAAGAACGTCTCTATCATTCACATCACAATGGTTGAAAGTTGTAATTATCTTTTATTTTTTTTTCTTTTCTTGTTTCTACAGTTTTGCCTTAATCCTGATATTTTTATCCTGTCTGTCATGTTTGGAAATTATTTTCTCCACCTTTGACGATTCCTCACACTTTGGGTGAATTTCCAAAACTGAATGGGGATTTGTAGATCCTTTTCGTTTCAGAATCACGTGAGATGTTTCGCGAATCGCAGTCGGTTCCATTTCGGGGTTCAAAATGAATCTTAAAAATCCTTCAAGTCATTCTCAAATTTTTCCTTTGTTTGTTTTCTTTTTCATCCATGATATTAATTAAATTTTGATCAAATGTTTTTCACAATGAAATTGACTAAAATGACGGATAATATGAGCCTTCCTAAAACGGTAATGTGATTTCAAAATGTCATCTTTTTTATTAAAAAAATAAAAATCATCCACGAATAAATTAAAATAACATGCGCCCCGAACTTTATTACCTGTTTCTGTATAAAAACGCGTCAATCACCGATTTCATTCAGTCCTGTATTTTTTGATAATGGTTATCTTTATGAATAATGGTCATACGTTGCGTAATCTTTCCGGGATGTGGTGTCATACATACATAATGAAAACTTACTTGGGGCAACCCACGTTAAATGAGAAATGTTACATTATATTATATGATTAAATTAATACAAAAATAATAAATTTGCGTAAAAAAAAAAAAAAAAATACCGTATGCCTCCGAAATTAAGCACCTTTTTGCTATAGAGATGCTTAATTTCGGGTACTAACAAAATTGCTAAATTTTAATCTCAGAAGCTATGCAAAAATGATAAATGCTTTATATTTGTAACACGTTTCATTTAGGGGTCATAAAGAAGAATCCGTGAAATAAAAGTTTCGCGAAAGTGGATATCATTTAGCGGTAATTCCGAGTGTGTTAGCAGTGAACGATAATGACGATAATAGTAGAGTAGTGATGGCAATCATTAATAATGATGAAAGAAATATTGATGGCGATGAATTCTTTTAAATAAAATAAATAAAAAACATTGAAATTTATAAAATATTTAATAAATCGGGTTTGTTTTAGCATTTATTTTATTTTCGGATACTAAAAAATGTTGATAGTGCTTATTTTCGGATACTAACAAAATAAGATAGGAGTGCCTAATTTTGGAGGAATACGGTAATAGTTTTTCAAATAAATCATACTTTATATTGTTGACCATAGATGTGCTATTTTTAACGAAAAAAAAAGCGCATCTTTGGGATCCGGTTTACCGTCATACGTTACGTAATATTTCGTAATCTTTCGTAAGTGGGTGTCATACATATTGCAACTTACTTGGGACCACCCACATTATACCAATCAATGTGCTATAATAACGACCGTGTACGAAAAAAAAAAAAATGTCGAATCTTTTCGCGAACCACGCGAATAATATAATACCATCGTATATATTATTATATTCAATTGAACAGGTTAGATGCAAATAAAGAAATCCAAGGAGGCCGGTCTTGGTTCCTTTAAATTTTCATGAGTGATGAAATCGTGTCCGTCCCGTCCTATTCGGAAAACCGTTTCTTCACAACATCACAACAGTGATACTTCCATCGAATATGTCCGATTTTAATTCCGGCCCGAATTAACGTAAGATGAACATGGTAGAATAATGTCACGTGAATAAAGCCCTTTTAATAGAACATTTTTTATTTGTATTGATACAATTATTCACGATTTAAACCAATCGCTTAAATTTACAAATCAATAAATCTAAACCTATTACAATTCTATTAATTCTATTACAATTTGTCAAAACAAATAGCTTATATTTACAAATAAACAAATCCAATTCTATACTATTGATTATTCTAAAAGATTCAAAACAAATTTACAAAAACAAATCTAATACTATTACAATTGTCTGATCTAAAAGGTTCAAACAAATTGCTTCTATTTTAAGATTGCTTCTATTAACAATCAACTATCTCTAAACAAAAGAAAAAAAAAGGGGGATTTCGAACCTTAATTATTCCGGAAAAGAATTCAATCAGGATATAATTTTAACAAAATTTCCGTATTCAAATTAAAAAAACTTGGATAACCTAATGGACTGGCGACGATATTTTTATATCCAACGGTCTTTCGAATTGCGTTAAACTTATCCACAACAAACTTCAAGATTGGATCCTTCAAATCAGGCCATTTCCAAGCATAAGTGAATAATATTTTGGCGGCGTTTTCTTCATCCAACCTGTCAAATATGTAATTCTTAATTATCGCTCGAAGGTCATCTAAAAGGTACTTTTCAGAAATAATGAACAAGGACCAAATACGATCATCACAAACATCATTGTAAGGTGGTATCTCGTTCGTATACAAAAAATGTAACATTGCACGTATCGTTTCTTGGTTGAAATCCACAATTTCGACTTCATATTTATATTGATTCGAATTATTGTTCTTTTGATTTTTTGACGAAGTTCTTTGAGGATCTGCAGAAATTTTCGAACGACATTCTCTCCATTTACCATTAAACATGGTCTTGAAGTACTCCGATCGACTTGTCAGGACGGAACTACTCGCGTACAGGTTGGATCCATGTACCTTAAATTTCACGTCTGCTCGATCCGAATTGTTCAAATCCTTGGTCCAAGCATTAATTAAATTAAGTGGAACGGATCGAAGTTGAAAAAAACTATCCACGAGGTTATCCTCCGCTCTATCGGTGTAAATCTTCACCCCAACAATGACATCATTTAAAAGCAAGGATCGAGAACAGCACATCCACATACCCTTTATCACACCTTTTAAAAGATTTTAACATGAGAATGAATTTCTATCTATCTATCGTGAATTCTTTTTAAAGCATAAATAATCGTTTACTTACACTCAAGAATGTTTTCTTTACTTCTTGTTGTCCCGTACTTGATGACTTGTCCACCTAAAGTCTTTACAAATAACGCTATATCCGTTATATTGTTATAGCTACAATGGTTGGATGGATTCTTGTCTGATTTGAGTCCCAGTTTTGGCATTAGGCTTAAATTGAAGTTTTCTTCTCCATTAAAACGCTACAAAATGAAATTATCAAGTTTATGAAATCAATATGAGAGATCACTATAATTTGAATTGGACTTACGGGATTAAAGGATAATTGCCAACTATGAATGCCTGACGTAGAAAATATTGGAAAATCCACGGGAACGTTGAACTTTTTTACATCATTCAAAGAAAATTCGAAAAGGCACGTCTTTCCTGTTGGAAGACTCATTTTTAAATTGTTGGAATTGAATAAAAAAAACAAAAGATCAAATTAAAAAATTAAAAGGTGAAAGACGTCCTTTTATAAGGTCTTCGATTCCAAATTAGGAGGGAAATTTCATGTTTGAATACCATTTTAATCGCGTCATCTAAACATCATATTTAAAAGACCTGTTACAAATTATGCCGATCCGAAAAAAAAACAAAAAAATTCTGATGAATTCGTGTTGGAGATTTTTTTTTTTTTTTTGATCTAAAAAACCCTAATGTTAGACTTCCTGTAATATGTAGTAATACAAATAATTATGGATCACATGCTTTTGTGCTTTTCTTCTTTCCCACGATAAATAAATTTTAATTTATTCTAAATTCAACAACGAAATTTAACTACTAGTCTTAAATCATCTATAAAGATTGTTTATCAGAGATGGTTATTCCTCATCAAAGAAATTTTGAATAACAATTTGTAATTAGATTCTATTAAAAGGTTCTATTGGATCGATGGTTTTATTAAAACATCTGATCCGAGTAATAAAACCGATTTTCAGTTATTAAAAAAATAAATGAGTATATATCTGTATGTCATTTAATTATTTCTTTTAACAATCTTTTACCAAAAAAAGAAAAAAAAAACCCTATCAAAAGAAATTGTAACAAAAGATATTCGGTCATCGGTGACTACAATAATAGGGGGTTGATTTTTGTTAACAGCGGAAATGGAAAAGGGCGCGGAAATTCACTGTGGTATTTTTTATTTGTAATACAAATTCGAACGAAATAGGTTTCTATTTTTAGAAAAATAAGGATATTTATATTTGTTTTGTAAAAAATTAGGGGAAGGGGGAAAAAAAACAAACTATATTTTTTTGGATCTCCAAACAGGTCGATCCTGTGAAGCGTTCCACGACGAAAATATGAAAATAATTATTATTATATTTTTTTTTTTTATTACTTTAGAAAACTAATTAGAATAAAAAGAATAAAAGAAAGGATAAAGATAAAGATAAAAAAAAAAGAAAGAAACGTCATCACAGATTTTCATCCTCCGAGTATAATTCTAAAATCATTTCTTCAAGTATTTCATGATACATTGGATAGTCTGATTTCGAAGAAACGATTTGTTTAAATCCTCTCGTCTTTCTAATTTTTAAAAAGTGTTCAACGTTAAACGTTATGATGATATCTTTTAAATCGGGCCATTTCCACGCATATTTAAATAACATTTCAGCTGCATTCCTTTCGTTCAGTAGATCAATGATATGAATTTTAATCCTTTGTCTCAATTCGTCCACAAAATATTTATCCGAAATGCTAAACAAGTTCCATATATTGTCTAAACTATAATTTACGAAATTGGCCTCATCCGTATACAAGAAATGAAGCATAGCAAGGACGGTTTCATAATCAAAATCCGTAATTTCGATCTCATATTTATGTCGATTCTCATTATCATTTGCCGAAATTCCTTGTTTATTGCATTCTATCCAATCACCTTCAAACATTGTCCTAAAATAATCCGACCTCGTCGCAAGAATTGAACTGCTTGCATAAATAAATTTATCCTGAACTTTAAATCTAACGTCTCCTCGATCCGGCTTGTTTAATTCATGAGACCACGCGTGAATTAAATTTTCCGCCACTTGTTTGGTTCCAAATGGCATTTTGGGAGGAACTTTAGTGAATCGAACATCACTAAATTGTATATTAATAATTATATTATTAAGTAGCGAAGATCTTGGACGTTTGTGAACAAGAACTATATCATTGAAAAAAAAAGGAGGGAAAAAAAAATTTATTTTTGGTTTTTTTTTTTTTAAAAAAAAAAAAAAATACTTAATTAATTCAATTAATTCATTCTTGGATAAATTGAGTCTAATTTTTTTTTTTTAGAGTGCCCAGACTTATGCAATACTTAAAAAGTCATGCATTTTTTGCATCCATCCGCAGCTTAAATTTAAAATTTAGGGTAGATTGACGATTAACGTAATCTACCTCTTGTGCATCGCATAATTCTGGATACTCTTTTAATTTTGATTACTTACATAACCCGGTTTTATTAAATATCTTATCATTCGTAGAAACTTCATGGAGAATATCCCCTGAAGGAGATTTCAATATCACTTTTAAAGGCAAGAAGGTATCCGCTAACCGATCTGATTCTTTGTTGAGTATCGTACAAAGAAGGATTTGATAAGTCTTTGGATCATTCGTATACTAATTTATTTAAATTTAATTTTTTTTTTTTTTTTTTTTAAAAAAACAAAAAAAAAAATCATTTCATGAATAATTTTTTTTTTTTTTAAATAAATATTTTTTTTTAAATGTATAATAATTTCATTCAAATACCGGGTCAAAGATCAACACCCAATGTCGACAAGTTGACGTTGCAAAAGGTGGTGAATAAATTTTCTCCGTTACTTTTAAGACATTTTCAAGTTTAAATTCAAACGAACAATAACCTCCTCGATAACTCATGTTAGTATGTCCGAAAAAAAAAAATGTATTCAAATAAATTGGGAAAAAAAAAGAAAAAAATTTTTTTTTTTATTCGGCTTTTTATTTATTCAATAACCTTGTTTTACAAATATTTGTAGGAGAAAGCAGGTTAATCAAAAATAAAAAATTCAAAACTAACAAGTACATTTTTATTATATACACCAAGTTACACGGATGTGAACCTATCTCGATTCCGGAAGCTTACTCATTCAGGTTTTTTTCCTGGAGAGACTAATTACCATGTGATAAATAAACATTGCAATCCCCCAAACAAAATAATCTTAACATCTCGTGATAGAATTTGAATTCCGATAAATTTTCATAATCCGGATAACAAACTTGTTGCTAATAATCAGAACTTTAAAGTTGTATAGGTGATGTCATGAATGGTTTGAACTAGGAAATGATCAATGAACCTTTTTATTTTTTTTGATAACATTAATGATGATCCTGCATAAAACATCTAAGATGTTTGAAATTTTGTGAAATGCATGCTCGTGCATTCGTGCATACGAACGTGCCAAACCTTTTTTAATTGTTTAAATAATTATTTTTTTTTTTAATGTAAAATACAAATGAAAAAAAAAAAAAAAAATAGACTAATTATTAAATTTACTTTATAATAAAATATAATTATGTTTTAAAATTTTCTAATTATTGTTCATCAAAAAAAAAATGACACTTTTAGTAACAACTTAATTCAATTTTGAAATTTCTTGCTCGATATGATCTTGGTTTTCTTCATCATTTATCCTAAAAATATTCATGGTGAGTTTAACTTATCACAAGAATGACCACTAATTATCGGGTTAAAAAAAATTTTACCTTTGAGTAGTTGCTTCATGACTTGAAGAACTACCACCATGACTTGCTCTTATTGTAGATTGTTCGTCATCCCATTTACTATGAAAGTCATCATCATCATCATGTTCGTCTCCAATGTCAAATATAGCAGACCCATTATCATCATGTAACCGTTCAGTCTCGGGTCTAAACTTCACATTATCATACCCAAGATTTTCAGCTGCTCGAAGGTTATTGATTTCCAATTCGTATGGATCATCTTGTGTTAATTCTTCACTCATCGCGAATGTAATTGACGAAAACATGAAAAGTTAAGGATTAAATAAAGTGTAAAAAAAATAAAAAAAATACTATTATAATTAAATTATTAAATCAATCCAAAGGATATCTCTTGTTGTTTTTCGTAGGTCTCCAAATTACGAGTATGACACAAAATACTATCAAATATAATATATTCAACCATCCATCCAAAAGAAACCATCTCCAAAGCCAATATGTAGATATCCATCCGGGATCTTCTCGATGAAGGTAATTGAACATATTTATGAAAAAGAAAACTCCAAGAACTGTGACCGAAAATACAAGCAGCCGATACAGACGCTTATACATTAAAGCTTTCACGCTTTGTTTACGAATTTCAAGTGTTTGAAGTGTGATGGTTATCGATTGAAGTGTCCAAATATAGAATATTGTCATCGTCAAAGCAAGAGGGAAAATCACTAAGAGAACGAGAGGGCTAGCAGCATCTGGGTCCAAAAGCATTGTGCCCGATGCATAAATTATGCCAAACAAGAAATGTGTAGCGGCTAAAGCACGACATTTATTCATTGTGTTTCCAAGTGTAGGTCTACGGGGTAGCGATAGAATATATCTCTTTAATTTCTTTGTAAACATATTATGTGTCATATTGAAATTTTTACGTACTTGACAACACCATAGCCCATGCACACAATCAAAAGCATAAAGAATGAAATAGAATTTCTTCCAGCATTAAGAACAGCGACCAAAATAATGAGGAACGTGGCTAATAAATGAATTATAAGGAAAAAGTAAAGATAATGACGTGTCTCATGGATTATTTCATCTTATAAACAAACCTACATGAACGTCCGTACGTATTATAATTCTCCCAATATCCCCAATTGAAAGCCATTTCCAACATTAGAAAAAAGACGACTCCAGATATATAATTCTAAAATAAAATCAGAATTTTGATATAAAGTTAACGTCAACTTTTTGCTTTGCTAAATACACCAAGCTATCTTATACCTGAACAGGTAATATTTCGCGCCAATACATTATGCTTAAAGTCATCCAAACGATACCGATCGCCAAATAAACTAATGACAAAAGTCCATAGAACTTTGAAATGTTAGACAAGTAAAAGTTAGAACCCTTTCGTTGATAAAGTTTTTGAAAGTTTAAAAATAATTACAGGTAATTTTGGATACTCTGCGGCGGGTAATTCTCCATAAGGATTTCGCCAATCAATAGTAATATAGTATTCATATTCTTCATTATTAGATGGTATAGGAAATGCGACAGCACAATAATATCCTGTCTTTTCAATGGGGTAATGAATTGTTTTTAATGTCTCCTTTGAAGAAGCATTAAATAAGTGAGTGACAATGGACGTATCATTTTCGGGTACAATGAAATTATTTCGTTGAGACTCGGGACAATATTCATTTTTAATGGCAGCATCATCGCAAATGTAAATTTTCTGTACAAATTTTTTTTTTTTTTTTGATTAGTTATTAAAAATCAAAGATAATTCTGGACGCAAAATCGAACGAATTCTTACCTTCTGTTCGATTTTATCTTCATGGCCTAATTTAACGATATCTTGCCATTCAAGTATAACTACCGCGGCATTACTTTTTGAATCTGATCTCCATTTTACTAAATATTAAATGAAATTGTATGAGCGAATTGCAACAGAATAAACTTTAAATTAGTCACGTATATAAAATACAAAATACTCACATGTAACAACAGGATCCTTCCCCCCAGGAATTGCTGATTTTTCATACATTCCCGAACATCTTGGCACATCATTATCCTGTTAAATACAGAAAAATATAAAAAATGAATATGGTGTTATGGTTAATAAATAAATAATCTTATGAATCTTACCAAAGTTTCTTCATTTGCGCTTATACAAGTTACCCACGTTAAAAAAACAACCAAGAGGGACAATAATGGCCACAGTGTTGACCGGACCATTAGAATATTTTTTTTTATTTAATAACAAATAAAAAGAAAAAGAAAAAGAAGAAAAAACCCGACACAGCCTAAAAATTAGCATATCACGTGATGAGAACACGGTGGCAATAACTGATTGGGCCATAAAAGAAAAAGCATCCCGATCTGTCTTGAAAAGTATTTCTTCCTTTCTTCCTTTTTTTTTTTCTGTTTTTTTTTTTTTTTACGTTAATATTACCTAAGAATGTATTAGAGAACCCAGGTTCATTTCAAAATCACAAGTTGAATTCTGATTTACGTATAAAGAAACAATCAGCTGTAATAATAATTACAACAACGAATATTGCTATTGCAAATTTAGAACTTCTTCCAGTTCCTTTTATAATCTTCAGCTTTCTTCTCTTCGACTTGCGAAATTGGTTAGATGCCGATGAATATTTACCCTTGCGTTTCAATTTTTTCCGCATCTCTCTCAAGTCAGTCGTAAACATGATTCCACTAATAACAGCCATTGTGCTAACCACTTCTTTTTAAGTAAAAAAATTCATTTTAATTTACGGGTCATTGGTCCATAATATATAATCATTACTTACCAGGTTCGGATATAGTGAACTATTTAATAATAAACGATTCTTTTAATTGAAGTTATGATTTCAAGAAAAAAAAATAATAATAATAAACTTACATTTAAAGTCGGATTAATCACTTTTAACTTTGTTTTGTATTTACTATTTTCTAAAAACTTTAAAATCAATGATTTACTTTTTTTTCGGCATATTTTTGGCTTGAAAACAAGGTTGATAGGAAGCGTAATTCGTTCAAATATAGGCATTTCCTTTCAGATGAAATTTGGAGGAAATAGAATGCTTTGTATAAAGTCGATCGGATCATATTTTTGGGGGATAATTTCATGACATGTCACGTGATAATGAAGGATATACCCCGAGATCTTATAGATGTAAAAAAAGTTCCAAACATGAAAAAAATACCAAGAATTGTACCGTGGACATCCCCCGAGGAATTTCAACAAGTTCATAAATGGCTCTACGCGGAATCTCCGAAGTCGCGTGAATTAGGAGTTAAAAGGGTACAAATACATATCATTCAATAAAAAAGTTAAATTTTCTAACTAGACGTAATTATTTAAATAGGTAAAAGCTTGGTCCAGTCGTGGAAGAGTTCCTCATGCGATTTTAAGTACAGCCGCGTTCGTTGAAGCATCGTTAAGAGATGATTTGGGATACGGGAAGATTACAACTCATGAATTGAGATTATTATACTCAATGGTTTTTGTTAGGTATGAGAGTAATTTAATTCAAATCATCATATTTATATACATATTCTTTAATCATTCTTTATCTTAGGTTTGTAAATGGAATGGTAGATCCAGCTCAACAAGGAGTGTTTGCTTCATCGATAGCCTCTATCGCAACTAAATTACATATGCCATTGTGGTTTGTAGAATTGCGTCATGCGGGAACTCACGAACGTCTTCCAAGTCTGCAAATATTACGAAATGGATGTAAACATGTACCGTATTTTAATTATTATTCTATAATATTATTTAGGAACAATTAAACTGATTTATAAACTTATTTAGGCGTTGCAATGGTTAAACGAAAACTTTTGGTCATCTCAAATGCCATGGAAATCAACACAAATTGATGAAATGCGTTCTATGGTATTACAATATAAAGAACTTCGAAAAGAGAATATGAATAGTTATGAAACTAATGAACGCGATCCATCCACGAAGGTTGTGAATAACATAATGGATTTAATAAGTGAGGAATACATTAGAGAAATACTTATTTCTGTTTTATTGGAACCTGGAGTTTTGGTTCCTATGGCAAAAAAAAAACGTGTATTGGCTCGGGATCTAAGTTTATCTCAAGAATTAATTCAAATATGGATGCCAATGTTGAACGCATTTGGAGAAAAATGGAGTACTTTTGGAGATGAGCTAATATTTGGAATGCTGGAAGTTTTGACTAGGGATAAGGATGACATAAAACTAGACATGAGCACTCGTCAAGACATCTCTCAATCTAAACCTGCGCATGCAAGTTCCAGCTATCGCATGACTTTGGTCGCATGGATCAAACACATTTTGAATATTTATTATATTGAAAATACATCATTATTTGCTTATATAGAAGTGAATGATATATTGGAATTATGTTTAAGTAAACCAAACGCGTATACTCAATTGATATTACAAATTATGGCGGAACGTGATGAAGAATTAAATAAAAGTATTACCCCGTTCCTGAATTATATTGAAAAAATGCTTCATGTTAAGGATATTATTCAAAATGTTGAAGATATACCCAAAATTACTGAAGAAGATATGAATGCTGAAATATTCAAGTTAAAACATGATCTGGATAAGGCTAATAAATTAATGAAGGTGAATTTAAAAATTTATTAAATTTATTTGGATATATGACTTATTAACTCCTTTTTTTTAAAATAAAAAAAAAATATATATATATATATATTAAAAATTTAGGATGTATCTTCCGAAGTAGTAATATTAGAAAATAGTGATAATACAATGCCTTCAAATAAGGAATTTGCATGGAAGATGCATGATCTTAATGAATGGAAACCTTGTGCTTTAGGTTGTTTGCCTAATGGTCAAGTTCCTTGTTTAGATTTACCGTTGGAATTAGATGGTCCTAGTACTCTTAATTTTGATCCTATGTAAGTGAAAAAAATAGACAATAACAATCTTTTATTCTTTAATTGACAAGTTCTTTTGTTTATGTAGAGATGATGTAAATATGATGGATACAGATAATTAAAAAAAAGGTGGGCTAAAATAAGGAAAAAAGAATAAGAAAGAAAATAAATCTCACATATCATTCAATTTATTTAGTTGCAACAAATACATATAGGTTACAAAAAAATGTTAATAAAAAAAATTTTCTTTTTAAGATTTCATATAACGTAATAGCAAATTCTATTTGTTTTATATTACAATTACTATAAATAATGTCAATTTTCTTGTTGTGCTATTTTTTTTCCAAATGAATCATAAGCAGCAACATCTATGTATTTTCTAGCACTTTTTCTTGCTTCAAAACTTGTTTCACATGAACGCAATTCTAAATACTTTAATGAATTTCTTTCATAGGCATATGTTTTAATAACTTCAAGATGATCATCATTAATATTCCCTAAGAAGCCCAAACGCCTCAAATCATTTTTACAATCTTTCATTAGAAAATTTCGTAGTGATTCTACTGTAAATGTCCAACGTACAAAGATATTGAATTGATCCAAAGATTTAGGAATAGCAGCACCAATTATAGGTAAGAAATGATCAATATCATAAGAAAGTTCCCGACGATCTGATAACGTTTTAATCGTCAAACTCTCGAGATTTTTACAAGATCTCAATAATTCACGAAAAGATTCCAGATCTGTTCTTGCAAAGGGAACATCAAGATATGTTAGGTTTGGACAATTGTCCGCTATCGTCTTGATGACGTTAGTTGGCCTATCGTACCAAGACAATGAAAATGTAAGTTCTTGCAAGCTAAACCCATTCGTCAAAATCATGTTTATAATAATGTCAGCCTTTGGCATACAATGTGTGAAGCTTAATTTTCGAAGTCTTGGAAATGAATTAGATACCAATTCTTTCATATCATTCTCTCGAAATGGTAACCAATAATCGAATCTCAATATTTCCAATCTTTTACATGAAGCGAGCACATTTAAAGAACCTCCGTTATCTATATAGTTTCTATTATCCTGGAACACGATACATCTTAGAGATCTCCTCAAATCTCCATCGTTTATCGCATTTTTTAAATCCGGACATCTTTTTATAACTGTTAGATGTTGTAAGCGACTTTGAACTCTTAAAAGCTTTGATACATATTCATCATTTCCCCAAGAGCAATCAATGTCTAATCGACTCAAATTAGTACAAGCTTCGGAAGCGATTTTCAGATTCTCAATTATACAATCATCACAGTCCAAGTAACTTATATTTGGCAAACGTTTTCGAACCATCATTTCATGTTTCTTCAAAGATATAAAATCTCCTTCTCGGTGCGTTATCACTGGAATAGAAAGTTTTGATAGGTTTGTTGACTTTTCCATGAATTGTTCAATAAGCATCTCCAGAATAGTTTTTACTGGATAAAAAACAATGTCTCCTTCTTCATTTTGGTAACGATCCAAATCTTGTCCTTTACACCAAAAGTTAACTGCATCATATAATGATGAAAATTGAAGCTCATGTAGAAAAGAAGCGTAATCAAACGTTGGGATCTTCAGTATTTCCAAAGGGAAATCTTCAAATAATTTTAATTTTTCTATGGATGCATCATCATCAAGACATCCGATAAATGTGGAAATTAAACCTGATTGCCTTATCGGCAAAAGATTTTTAAATGGAGCGCGCCATAGGATTGGAACCGCAATTCGACACCATGTTCGATTTACCAAAATGCATGAATATAATGTTTTTTTATCGTTATTAAGGTATTCAAGAATTGGGCGTAAAGTTTCTAATAATTTGAAAATCGAAGCCATTGTGATATTATCTTGTTAAAAAAAAAAACTCGTGTTAAAAAAAATGTAAATATATATATAGGTATTTTACACGTTTTTTTTTTTTTTTCGTTAGAAATTACAGTACATGGTTGGTTGATTTATTGTATTTGTTCTTTTGTTCACTAAATTTGGCTGATCAACCATCATTTTTTTTTTTTATAAAAAAAAAATTTCTACCAATAATTTTTTTTCACTCACTTCATTCACTGCAATTTTTTTCTCACAAAGCAAATTATAAAAATGGATCCAAGAAAATCCAAATATGTTAAATATTTAGATAATGATTCATCACCAAAACCAAAAACGGGTAGATCAAAGAAAAAGTCAAAATCAAAATCAATAAAGAAACAGCCGCCTATTTCGATTTTTGATAAAAATTCATTAAATCAACAATGTCAAGCCACATCTAATAATTTTCAAAATACAACTCTTTCAAGTTCTTCTATTAAAACCGTAATAGATAAGAATAAGTCACCTAAAAATAAAAACTCTAATAATTCACCCACAACTTCAAACCAATATATTCTTCAAAATGAATCTATATCAAGACAAACAAATCTTGAATCACAAAGATCATCGACTTTGTTAGGGTTTTCTGACGGTGAGATGTCATCACAAGAAGACCATGACCCATATACGACAAAAATTGGTGGAAAACCAACATGGTTACGCAAAACGCATCCTTTATCACATGACGTTATTATCTGTAAGAATTGTGATAAAGATATGTTTTTGCTGTTTCAGGGTTACGTGCCTCTGGAGGGTTCCGTTTATGATAGAGTGATATATGTCTTTGGATGTAACCAACAAAAATGTATGAAAAAAAGTGGAAGGTGAGAAAATCATCATTCATGTATTTAATTTCCTTTATTTTATTTTATTTTATTTTATGTTTAACATATTTGATTTGCTTTTTCGTAATAAAGTTTTCGTGCATTTCGGGCACATCGAAAAGATGAAGATTATGAGAGAAAATATCAACAAGTATGGATAAATAAACAAAGGTCAAATGAAAAGGTCTATGATAATTCTTCGACTCGATCGTCCAATGTGTGTTTGCTTAATTTATTTCATAAAATCGTCTATTATTTTATCGCAGAATAATTCTAATTCATTTACAAAATCAATACATTTCAGGTTATAAATAGAGGGTTAGGTGATATGTTATTTGGAATTATAGATTTTGATAATGCAAATGACGTAAATGATATGCAGTTTCTTGCCGTTGATGGTGAAGAAAAGGTAGATTATCAATCGATCTTTAATTTATTACATTTTGACGAAATTCCTTATTTAATAAATTTTTATATCAAGGTTTTAAAGAAAGATGAGAAATTAGAAAGGGTTGATAAAGTGAAAGATTATGAAGATGAATTGTCTCAACAAGAAATCAAAAAAAAGGTGACATATGATACAAGAAGGCAACCTTCTTGGAGTCAGGTCATTTCTGATGCGGAAAAGGCACGAAATGAGAAGAGTCAAATGTCAAGAAAGAGGGATAATGATGAAGGTATATCACAAATCGCCGTTGATATGTCTATGATGACATTAAATAGTAAGTTATAATATATTCGGCGTGATATATTATTAGGTTTTGCTTTAATGATACCAAATCAATTTTTTTTTTATCTACGTAATTCCAGCAAGTTGGCCCGAGCATATTAAATCATTTGCGGCACAATACCTGTGTATTACTGAGGAAGTGTTGGAAGAGAAAAAAATTGATGACGTTTTTAAAAAGCACTGGTCATACGAAGAAGACCAGGACTGGGATCAAGAAAATGATAATTTTGAATGGTCTGGAGAGAAATATGAAAAAGCAATCTTACCAAAAGGTTATGATAAAACATTTCAAAAATTTTCTGATCGTGTAGCGGAATGGCCTGATCAATGCGTGAGGTAAGATAAACATTTCTTTGGGTAATTTTTGAAAGGTATTGATTTGCAAATATCCTTAATTCACGTTTTTATTAATTAAATATTTAGGTACCAATTTGATGGTCAGCCATTATTATACACGTGTGGTGATGAAACTGCAAAGCTACTACTTTCCAAAATCGATGATCGTAGTGATAAGATCACAACGTCAAAATTACCGGTTTGTCGTTGGTGTGAATCCAAACGAGTTTTTGAATTACAATTGATGCCAAGTATGTTATCCATTTTATCTACTAGTTTATTTATTGATGGAGACGATGAAGGTTCAGATAAGAAAAGTATATTTAATCTCGGTATGGAATGGGGAACCATTATGATATTTACCTGTAAGAATGATTGTGAGAAAATTGGCGTTGGATCTAATGAAGTTTCTTATTATGAAGAGGTTGTTATGGTTCAGTATGAGTTATGATGTAAAGTGAGGAAGAAATCTATAAATTATGGAGGAAGGAAAATATTGATCAACGCATCGGAATCGAGGGAATGATTAGAAAGGAACTATATAACGACATGTTACGATAAAGAAAACAAGATAACTTTGATTGTCAACAAAAAAATGATAATAAATAAAGCCTTACCACAGCTCAGACGGAAAAAAAAAAATCGAAGGTTCATATATGAAAATATTTAATCTCGGTGTTGGATCTAATGAAGTTCTTATTATGAAGAGCTTGTTATGAGTTATGATGTAAATTGAGGAAGAAATTAATACAATATATAAAATTAGGAGGGAAGGAAAATCAATGATCAACGCATCGAAAATCGAGGGAAAGGATTAGAAAAGAAATTTTAATCGAAACTATGTTACGATAAAGAAAACAAGAAAACTTTATGATTGCAATATATCTATATATATATATAGAGAAACAAATTACCTTCATTATTGAAGATTATGATGGTTGTATTTTTTTGAAAATTTGAAAATTTCGTTTGATTGATGTAGCTTTTTTTTTTAAAAAAAAAAAATTCAAATTTGAATGAAAATTTTTTATATTGCAGCTTTCAAACCATAATAGATTGTTTTAGAAAATAAAAAATGTTGATCAAAAAATTATATTCCAAACATCAAAATTTAAGCGAGTTTTTTTTTTTATTATTTTTAAATCAATTGAAAAAAACAAATTATAATATATATAAGTAGAATATTAACAATGACATTAAAATAGCCATCAAAATAAAAATACTTATGAGATCTATAAAAAGGAAAATAAATAAACTAATTTGATAATTAATATCTAATCTCTTGGTTAATGTTCTTTCTTTTCTCCTCTTCTCGGATTTCAAACATTATTTGAACAGCACAAAATATAGAAATGCAACATATACCGAGTGATATAAGACCTAAATAAAAATAACAAATATAAATTGTATTAGAACATATTTTTCAACAAAGAAAAAAGATATATATTATATATACACTAACCATCAGATGTTCTAAAAATATCACTTAACAATACTTTCATACCGTCTAATCCAACGGCAAATCCGACCAAATTTGCAGCCCACATGGTGAGTAAATTTAATACACCACCAACTGCACATAAATGTCTATAATATGGGTAATCTCCAAACTATTACCAAATAAAGCAAAACTTATTAAATATACAAATTTCTTTTAACATCTTTAAAAAAATTCTCTATATGCTTACCCTCTTTTCAGTGAATATCCTAGTAACTATAGTTTCAGGTAAAATAAATATCCAAATTAACCAACCCCATGCTAATAACTTCAATGATATATCATGCCATAATGCGACAAATGTAAATACGATCAACATGTTATATGTTGAATATTTTACTCCTCCAAGTGGAATATAAATATATCTATTAAAAAAATATAAGTATATGTACTTAGGTAATTTTAAGTAACAGAGAAATTAATGCGAGACTTACCTAATAAGCCATCTATTATAACTTCTGTGCCAACTTCTCCAAAATCCCGACGTAGAATAGTTATTTAACATGCATCTCAACATATTCTCTTGTACTTCGAATCCATCGGCCATTGCCCAAAATCTAAAAAATCTCCATATAATCAACAACTACAAATCAAAAAATCATTTTTTTTTAGCCATAAATCTCAACATTTTTTTCTTTTTCTATTTCGTCTTTACTTACTTTTAACCAAATATATTTTAGATTGAAAAATCCAACCATACTTAATTCAAAAGGAGTAAAACCCATCCATGCTCTTGATTTACTTATAGCTACAACATAAATAAAATGTAACATTATTTCCATCGTAAGTATTGCCGCTATTAATCTAACTCCATAAAAGAATGTTGATTTTATGTCAATTTCTTTTGGATACCTCAACTAAAATCAAAATATTTGTTAAAACATTTGCTTTTTAAATGATAGAATAAAATAATTTAATAACTTTTTTTTTACTTGCCTGAGAAATGAAATTGTTAAAAGTGATGATGGGTCCAGCAAGAAATAAAGGCGTATACAGTATATAACTTAAATAATTAATATAATTATAATCCTCCTTAAAACATGATCCTATAATTCTATCTTTTTCCGTCAATGGGGCATGATCTCTATCATTTTTCTTAAAACAAAAAAAAAAAAATTGTTTAATTTGGTTACAAATTAAATTTGATGTCTTGCGTTACCCAAAGAAGAAAAAGCATTATTTACATATGACTCTCCCAAGATTACCTCAGTCGAATCTGGTGAGGGATGATATGACCAATAATAATCCATATTAAATGACACCATACGTAACATGCAAATGTTAAATGTGACATCCCATCGAGCTAATAATCCTACATTTGAATCCTAAAAGAAAAGGTATAAAAATTAAAAATGAAAAAAAAAAAATTGAATGAATGAATGAAATTTTTTTAGCTTACCAAAAATGCGAGGCTTTCATTAATCCATTCAAATTTATACGCATCATATCTTTCATTAGCGAATAGAACAGCCAAATTAAATATCCAAGTAATGATAGGATTCAACTTTGATCCTTGTAATGTCATTGTAATTAAAAAATTAATGCTCAAGATGATCAATATTTTAAATAAACTATTTCCAAAAAGGATATAAAGGAATATTAATGCAAATGACAGGAAAAAATAGGTTCTGCGAAGTGGTTGCGTTGATAATTTCGCTGGGGACTTTGGTACAAAGTAAATTCGATATAAATGGGAAAGAAATAAATAAGATATTAAAGCCAATAGTAAGGCTCCATAATTATCTCGGAATGACGCAAATTGCGCGTCACTGTTATCCTATAAATTAATAAAGAAATTTTCTATTATTATTATTAGAAAGATTGATCGAGAAATAAAGAGAGATTGAATAAATTCACATGCCACTTTACGTCCAAAAAGCCATCCATCCTCTAACCTTTTAGAGTATATAGCATAATTTGGATTCGATTCTAAAAATAAAATTAAAAATTAAAAAAATTAGTAAAAAACTTTTTATAATTTTATTTACACCTCTACATACCTTTACTTATATGATATCCTACATAAAACATATATACAATGGAGATGATTACGATAAAGAAATGAATATAAAATTCCAACGTGTTCCATAATGGAGGATTTAATTTTACAGGACGTTTGGATTTCGTCGTTGATATTGATAGTGAAGAGTCTAATGAAGTATATTTTGTCGAAGAATAGTCAGCAGTAGCATCTTTTCCTTTTCCTTCTATATTATTTAATTCATACATAGTAGTATATTTTTATAGAAAAATAGAATAAAGAAACTCGTAAAAAAAAAAAAAAAAAATAAAACAAAAACCAACTTTGGGGAATGAAAATTTCGATTTTTTTCAAAATTTTTGATTTTAATAAACCCAATTTAGAAATCTGTAATTATCAAGAAAAAAAAAGTTTATTCCAACATGTGGCATCAGAAATACAAATTCGTCCAATAAAGAACTGATCTTCGATTTTTAAGTATTGTTCAAGATTTATTTTTATTTTTTTATAAAATTACAAAGTAAATTAAAAAATTAATTAACATATTTATACTAATATATATAAGGAAAGATTGTGATTAGAATATTTACATTTTGAAATTAAGGTATGATGAGTATGTAAGTGTGTATTGGATCTCTAGTAAAGAAATAATGAAATGAATTAAATTGATAAATGAAAGAAAGTTATGCTTAACGATACTAGAAACCCATGATATATGAATGTCATAATGTTGTATTCTCTCACTTTGCAAAACTTTTGTTAGAAGCAACAATGAGATAAACAAGTACAAGGCTAACAATAACTGAATTAAAAATACATCTTCTTCCCCATCGTTTGGTTTCCGGATCTTTTCCAAAAAAACCAAAAGGAATACCAATAAACCATAAAGGCCATAATAGATAACCAAAAAAATAAAGTTTTTTGGTGATGGACCAGGGATTTTGAGGTTCAATTGGAACCAAATCATAAGGAGAGTCAAAAGAAGCTAATTTTAAATTTGTTGTATTTTCGGCTGGATAAGAAGGTGGCACATCAATCTTTACATTATCATAAGATGGGAGAGATTCTGATGATTGATTTGTTGGTAATTCTTGATGTGAAGAAGAATTTGGAGAAAGGTATACGGATGTTGGAATTGAAACGTCTTCTAAAGTTGATGTAGTAGTATTAATTCCGTTATCGTTATCATCTTCAGGATAAGCTGGAGGTTCACTTCTAACCGTATTAATTATATTTGTATTATGGTCTCCGGGACTATAATGAATATTAATTGAATTAATTGCAATGGTAGTAGACATTTTTTTTTGTTTAAAATGTGTTTTTTTGGGGAATAATATTATTTAAAAAGAGAAAGAAAAACAGAAATGAGTGAAATAAAAAAATAATAAAAGATAGAAAGTTTATCCCGCTTTCTTTTTCTTTTAAATAATTTTTTTTTTTTGATTTTTTTTTCAAGTTAGAAAGTGATTTTATATAAAAAGGTCATAAACAATTATTTTTTATTTTTTTTTTATTTTTTTTTTTTAAAGAAAACTCACTCATTATATATATCACAATGTGGACATGTAATTTTTTTTCTTTTTGGGCATACTATAGTATAGTAATGTAATATTATAATAATATTGTATGATGATTTGCCAATTTTTATCCAAGAAAAGTAAATAAATAAAAACAAGACGTATTGTTTATAGTATTGTTCCTACATTACAATTTCTTTTTTTCTTACGTGTAACTTTAAATTATTCAAATGAGACATCTATGTTTTATATTGTTGTTTGAAATATGTTGATGAAATTGGTTATCAATTGGATCACCTAGTTGAAAAATTTATGGACAATGTAAAAGCAAAAAATTTTCGATTATTCTTTTAAATTAATAAGTGCGTATCATTTCGTTAATCAATCTAAAAATAATACATTTCAAAACTAAAAAGTATCATTTTTTAATGTCGCTTTCTTTCACGTTTGTTTTACAAAAATATACCATTGTAATTTATTTCAACACAATGGAAATTTTAAAGAAATCTTCACGTCAATCAAGGAGTTGAACGGTCAGGACGTCATTTGAACATCATTAAAGGTGGTTAATCTATCTTCCATCGCATATTGTTTATTTCAAATCATACGAAATAACCTAAAATGGTATTATTAAAAAAAAACTTTTTGGTCTCCAACAAGAATATCGGATAATACGAGGCACGCTAAACGCTCATCAAAAAGTATTTAACACGTGTGTATTTGTTGTCAAATGGAGGCAAACATTTATCCAAAGTCCGAATGAACCTTAAATTATTATCAAGGTAACGTTAATACATCTTGTATAATTATTTACCAGTTTGAAGAATTATACTTGATTATTATTCTCTCAAAGAATATTCACGTGATCCCTTTACCTGGATTATTTTAGTATTCCCATGCTTAAAGGGTTTTATTTCCCTGCCCATCTGAAAAAACGTGTTCAACTAAAATTATCATAGGCCTATAACATAATATTGCTATTTTTATATGAAGTATCTGAATGCGATCTAAATCAACAAATCCCTTTTTTGATAAACATTACTTTTACCAAATACATAACTATTTTTAAAGTCAAAGAATAATTACAATTAAGAAATTGCCAAAAATACACATATTCCAAAACGAAGGTAAGCCTTACTTAGAAAAGCTTGAAACCTTTAACCCCCTCATTGTTATCTTAAAACAATACTGAAAAAATAACTGGATAAAGCTTTTTTTTTTTTAGAATTTAAAATTACATAATAAAAAGTTAAAATTATTTTAGAGTTAATTAGCTATATTTGAAAAAATATTCCGAAAAATTTCAAATCCATTGTTATTAGCAAAACAGTTATTGATAAGGTAATAGCATGCAAAATTCCATTCCTTTAAAATTATTTTAGATTGAATTAAAGCATTTGTAATCTTTTTCGTTTAACATTTGATTAGTTAAGTTTTTTAAAAAAAATTCATTAAAAGGTTCAACAAAAAGTAAAAATGTCAGTATTCATATTTCTGAAATTCTTGCCATAAATTTTGATCTTTAACTATCGTGCTAATTCTAATACTTTATTATATCGTACGTATAAGAATTTATTTTTTTAGGTTCATACAGATAATATAAAAATTCACCTTTTAAATTATATCATTGAAAGAAACCTGCATACTAATTCTGGATTTATGACGAGATATTGCGTTTGAATTTTGAGATCAATTTTAACCATACATTTTTCCTGCTATATTCCCATTATTTCAAGTAAGTCATGCTTCTAGAAATTAAAAATAATTAATTTAGACATTTTTAACACTTTGAGAGCAACCATATAAATATTTCACAAATTTTTACCTTAAAAAAGCCGCTTGTTTTTTCTATGTACTGTGACTAGATACTCGGGGTGGTTATATTTTATATCAAAATTTTCTATCATCGTTTTTTAGCATCATCTTGATTATGTCTTTTTGGACGCCGAACTAAAATATGTATACGTCGTGGATGCAACTATAACAAACTACTTTATTCAATACTTACAATTTTCGAATTTTTTTATCTCTTCGTTTTTCTTCAAGTTGAAAAGAAGTAACCACTTCTTTTATATCATAACTCTTTCTTAAGCTTACTAATAAACGCATTTTGGGAAATTTCTACTTTGAAAGAATGGTTTATTGATATGCCGAAAACGAGACAAAAAAAAAAAAAAAAAATGTTACAAAATTTTCACTCATAGTTAACGAAAGAGAGGAAATTAGAATCATTGACTTTGTTATTGCTATAACAAATATTTGACGTGAATATTTTTCAAGTGTCAATGATTCTTAATCGATTAATTAGCTTTTGATTTGCATTGCTCAGAAAATATTACAATAATTTTTTCGCGTTGTTGTGTATGGGGAATTCTTGAATTGTGAGCGCTATTAAAATGGGTAAGTTTCATCGGTTTGCCTTTTTATCTGCTTTGCACAAGTAAAAAAAAAAATATGTAACGGAACTAATCAAACTTACCTTTCTTTACATAAATCCGTAAACAAACTAATCGAATTTTCCATAATCCCCGGCACGTG
Organism: Funneliformis mosseae; assembly: GCA_910592005.1. Classification (NCBI taxonomy): domain Eukaryota; kingdom Fungi; phylum Glomeromycota; class Glomeromycetes; order Glomerales; family Glomeraceae; genus Funneliformis; species Funneliformis mosseae. The sequence continues at coordinate 9,054 of CAJVPP010000177.1, read as the reverse complement.
TATTGTTGGTTAAAGTTTGGCGCAACACCATGAATATTTTCAACATGGATTCGTCAAGAAAGTCGAAACAAATTCTGAGACGATATGAAATAGCATGAAAAAAATTAAAGTATCAAGTATTATTTTTTTTTCACTCATTTTTTGTTTCGGAATTTGAAATCCCAAACCTTGATCTATTCAATAACGGATTTCAAAATCCAATTTATAGAATAAATAGTAGGAAAATGTCTATAGTAAAAACTAGCAGAGCCAAACAAATGAACTCTGCTAGTGTTTCGAATTTTCGGAATAAAATTTTAGAATTGATCTTAAAACCCCGACGTTGAAAAAAAAACGAAAAAAACCTTTATTTATAAAGTTATTATTTATTGAATACATTCAATTCTGATGCATCCCTTTGGGACCATAAACATCTTTTTCCAAGATCGTGCAATTTAGAGAGAATAAATAATTAGAGAATATATAAACTTTAAAACTGAATTATAAAAGGTGGTATTGATAGAGATTTTACTATTTTCACAGTATGTATTTTTTTTATTTACATTTCAATTGCCTCGAATGATTTTAAGTAGAGAAAGACATCAAAATTTTTTTTTTTTGTTATTTTTGTAAAATAAAATTTTTGTTAAATGACAATTCAAGATCCCGTGGTTTATGCGCGATCGAATAATATTTAAAAAAAAAACGAGAAAAAAAAATTATTAGATTAATTAAAAGTCTCATTTCAAACTAGAATAGTATTTAGTAGAATCGTTTATGAAATAAAATTATTAATTAAAAATGTTAAATAAAAATAAAATAATAAAGGTGATAGTTACATCGCAAACTTTTATAAATTATAAAGGATTACTTTCTTTGGTTCGTAATCTCTAACCAAATCCGATGGTTTCTATATCTTGTCATAATCCTAGCCTATTTTTTTTTTTTTTTTTTCGTGAAAAAAAAAATATTTATCGACCGCGGATATGATATTTTTAGTCGAGTTTAATCCTTGATTTAATAAGATTTTTTTTTTTTTATTCATTATTTTTATGTACTAAATTGTAATAAATTTTTTTTTTAAAAAAAGTAAAGAAAAAAAAAATACAAATAAAATAGATCATTTAAATGTCCCCTTTTTATGATACTTGTATATTTAATTCCGATAGCATAGAATTTAATGCATCAACAATTTCTTTGATTTTCCCTTTAACATCATCACTAAATTCTTCTTTTACATCATCATGTTCGTCATTATGTTCGATTATCATAACCTCATCATAATTAATATCTGAGCAAACCGCACACATTTCAACATCCTCATCTTCAAGTCTTAATGTTTCTTTATCACGATCTGTGAAATTCTCATCCTTAATTTCTTCACTTTCATCTGACAAGAATTCATTACCAATTTTCAATAATTTATAATCACTTTCCACAACTTTCCATTGTTCATATTTGTTTAATCGTAAAAATTGTGACACCATTTCTCCATCAATAATTAAATTAGTAGGTTGATACGATGAATTATGCCTTGTATTATTTGATAATCGAAATGTTGAATTATTATTACCTACAAAAGTGAAGAAATGAATGAATGAATGAAAATTAATTAATAAAAAAACTTTTCAATTGGATCGTTTCTTACCTAAGCAAGGTTTAGTGGTTGGCCACTTTTCCAAAACGATTTGCAAAGCATTTAATAACCTAAACGCTTTCAATTCTATTCTCATAAATAAGAAAACACTACCTAATAAACTACATCCTACAACAATGGCCGCAGAGTTTTTTAAATTTTTATCAGCGTCCCAACCAAATTCATCATTGTCAACATTATTTCCTTCACTTGCTTGTCCTTCATCTAAATTTGTCTCTTCAACTGTTGAAGTGGTACTGTCATTGTTATCGTTAGTATCAAGATTTTCAACACGATAATCAAGATTTCCTATACGCAATCTTGGTACTATCTCAGCTTCATAAAATGAAAATAATGGTTTTAAACATGGTTCAATGTTTGGACTTTCTGTAAATAAATAAAAAAGAAAATTTTTATTTCTTATTAAAATATTGAATATCGCACGTGTAAACTTTTTTTTTTACCTTTATCATATAATAGACCAAAAATATTTCCGCATTTATCTGTTCCGATAGCCAAGTTTTGATTTAACATAATAGAATCCCCGATCAACCGAGCAGATCTCTCTCTGATTTTTATAATAAGATTAGCTTTGAATCAATAAACTTTAATCTTTAATGTAATGACAATAAACTTACGTTCTTAAGAAATGGATTTTTTCCTTTTCAACATCAAATTCAAAGAAGGACAAAGATCCTTTTTGTGTACCGACACATATTTTATTTCCACAGGAATTTATTGATATTATCGGCCATCTCAATTCTTTACTGATCAATTTCATCAATCTAATAACTCGAAGAATTATTATTAGTTTGAACATTACAATGACGGAAAATATGGAATTTTATCTACCTACTTTTTCTCTTCTAGGTTGAATTTTACAATATTTAAAACTCTACCTTCACCGACCAAAATATATTTATCAGTCAAAGGACAAACGGCATAAACAACTCCATCAAGCTTAATCTCTTTAATCTTATTTAGTTCATAGATAACTCCAGATTCCTAAATAATACGAGTAAATTTTAGTAAATTTTCTTGTTTTTTTTGCAAAAAGAAATGATTCTTACTTGATAAGACTTCTTTATGGTAAATATCATGAGTCTTCCAGAAGAGCTTAAATGACCAGGTAAAGGAGCTGTGGCATCATTGGAAGATTCATGTATTCCTGTTCCAACACAAATCCATCGATATTCCTGTCTCTCAGTAGAATAACTCAGATTGGTAATAGAATAGATGGTTTCAGAACATTCGGATAACTTGTATTCGCATTTAATTTCTCCACTTATAAAGTAGAATTAGTACATACATTAATATATAGAAGGAAATATCAGATATTGAATGAACCTACTTTGAAGGATCAACCAATTTAAGGACAGAAGTTGGAAATGGTAATTGGTCAGTTGTACAAGCAACGATAAACAATTGATTATATTCATCATAAAATAATCTTCGTGGAGTCTATTAAACAGCAACCAATTTGTTTTTTTTTTTTAAAAAAAAAAAAAATATGTTTGGATAATTTGAAAAATAAATCCGATTATAATACTTACATCGGCTATATTAATTGTTCTAATATCATTTTTAATTAAATTATTCAATTGAACGAAATTTAAACAATCCTTGCTAATGATCATATAAGATTGCCTAATAGTTTCATCACAATTAAACGTCGCTGCTTCTTGTACATGTTCATAATGTTCAAAAGCAACGCAAGAAAAACTCAACCCAGTATGCAGAGTATGTTTAATTTGCCATGGCCTGTCAGACAACGCTAATACAATACTATTATTATTATGGCTTTCATTCATAGAATTTGATTGTGGTGTAATAAATTTTACTGGAAATGTTCCAATACGTCTTATTATTGGTCTGTTAAGGATTGGTTTATTATCTAATGACCAGGAAAATTGGAAGTATACAACAGTTCCCTCTCTTAACCCTAAAGGAATAATTAGATTCATTAATTGTCATATTATAATATAAAAAGTTAAATACAATTCTATCGATAAAATATTACCAGCTAAGAAGTAAAACTTTTCATTATAACCAATCAAACATGCAGATTCTGGAATATTGACTTTAGTGACCGAATAATCCTCCAAAGTTTCTTCGTGTAACGTTTCTAATAAGTTACCGTTCACATCTAATGATAAAAACTTTACGCATGGTTTGAATGTTCCTATAATACACATTGGAATTGGTACTATTAAACTAAAAAAAGGAGTTATTAATAATGATAAAAAATGCTATCAGAATAATTTAATAACAGGTTAATACGTACTTTGGAGTAAAGCATCTAATGAAACAAGGTTGACTATCCAATAAGATCTCCGCTGTCTGAACTATTTCTACTCGTTTCCTATGATAAAGAACAATCAGATATTATTATATCCCATTCACACGAATTTAAATTATTACTTACATTTCATATTCAATATCAACTCTCAACACCTTCACAGCACTTCCGTTAATAGTTGATATACATATGATTATCATATTTTGATATACAGATGCAACCTCAATTACTGCATCCTCTGGTGGTATCCATCGAAATGATATATTTTCTCCTACTAATGAATCATCAATTCTTGGCTCACTGATAATAACAGCTTTTCGATGTATTTGTGCGAGTACTCCTTTCATTCCTGTTACATCACAAATATTTGAAACACATAATGAATAAACTTCCAAGTCAAATCCACTGCTCTCGCTGATATCATAAAGTTCTCCCCCTCCGAAAAACATTAACCTGGTAGAATTAGCAAACGATAATGCTAAAAATGAGTCCATTAATTCTTCACTTGAATTTTTTAATCCCCATAATGATGTAACTCCATCAAATTCTCCTTCCGCTTTTGTCACAACATTTACACCAATCGCTCTCCGTAATTCCCGTATACTTCCATATTTACCAAGTCCACTGCATGAGAATATTACATCATGCCTTTCTTGATGAAAATCTACCATTTGAAAGTCTAAAATTGGTGCCCAATTAGGTATTACACTTGCTATCTCCACTTCTTCCATATTTGATAATACTTTGACAACTGCTCCATCGCTCATATCTCCTCCGATAACGATAAATTCTTCACTTTCTTCAACACTTAAAACGGTCATACAAACTCCAATACGATTTAATCCATTTTCTTTATGTATTAAAGAAAATAGTATATTTCTCTCATCAATAATTTCAATTCTATACAGTGTCCCATCTTCGAATCCTGCATAAATATACTGTTTTGGATGAGACGCTATTAAACATGATCTTTTCGACGCTGATTCATCCATTGGATATGCAAATGATGTCATTAATGCACCTCCATCCGTCGGTAATGGAACTTTGTAAAATGTATTATCCTCTATTATAACATTTTGAGTTTGTACAAAATAAACCTCTGTTTCCTACACAACACAGAGATATTAAATACTTGTAATCTATAAAAAAAGTATTGGAAATCATCCAAACTTACAGTTACAATTAAAAAACTTTCCGGACAATTAGGCAATGGTATAAGATGTAATGGTAATGAACAATCTAAATATATAATATACAAATATATATATATTATTCCTATAAATTCAATGTGAAAGAAGCGTGAAAAATAATTTTATAATACCTTCATCTAACCGTAATTGATAATAATTAATAACATATTTTTCAGGTGAATCCGCCACCAAAACTTGACATATCAATATATTAGGTCGCTGTTCTTTCTCGTCAAATACGATCATTGCCAAGAGTATACGCGAATCATCCATAGAATGTATAAATGACATATGCCAAATTACTATGTCTTGTTGATGCTCTTTGGGCTAAAATCAAAACAAATATTAATTAATACAAAAACAATTTTTATTAAACTTTAATATTTTAACTTACTTGGTTAACTGTATCAAATTTTAGTTGTGATCCACGATATACCGTAAATAATTGAAAATTATTCTGCCACGCTGATATCGCAATTAATCTTCCACTAAATTTATAATAATGACTGTGAATCAAGACTATGATTCATATTTAAAATATCAATCACAAAAATACCCACGTAGGATCAATACACAATTTACTTCCAAGTTGTTGATAGTCAAATCCAGGTTCGGATAGGGAATACTGAATTCGTTAAATTAAAAATTTTTAATTTAATTTAATTGATTGATTGATTGACTGATCTCTTATTAAATTTGTAATTACCTCCTTGATCACTTGAAACTTTCCTAATTCAACACATGAATTAACAACACCCGTAACAGCTTTCCCTTTTCCTTTATAGTCACCATCAAATTTTGTCCCATCTGAATTACTTTCATCATTATAATATTCAGTATAAGCCAGAAAACTTAACATCCCCGAATCACTTAAACACAATAAAATATCTTGTCCCGGTATTCTTCTTCTTAGATTGTCATAATTCCCTTCGTTTTCCGATAGGACACGACCATCGATTGGATCGTACATCATCGGATGCGGAAATCTTGAATGTAATACTTTAATATCTTTTATTGTACCAAATACCGGTTGTTCGAATATTGATATTAAAGTACCTTCTGGCGTCATCTCTAATAGCTCCAATACGGTTTCCTATAATGCAGAAGGTATGCATTAGTTCACATTTACATTATCCCTTCTCTTTATTTTGTTTTACTTACTTTTGCAAACACTATATCCATTCTTTCATTACTCTTCAATGCACAAGTCACCATTCCCGTAATAACACAACTATTTACCGCAGCTTTCGCATAAACTCTAACTTTATTATTATTTTCAAATTCTTTATTTTCCGTAAAATCGAAATATGCCGCCATATTTAAAATGAAAAAGTGAAGGGTAATTTAATGATCGTAAATAATTGAATATCGATAAATTCCTGCCGATCTGCTATCGTGTGCGTCATAAGGTTGACATAAAAATTTTTTTTTTTATAATTAGCCTTTTGCAATTTGACAAATAAAACCTCTTTCGAAAATGTTAATTTTCTTTTCCTAAAAGTATAGAATTTTATCTTTCGAAACTATGACTTTCACGTGTCATTGATTTAATCTTTCGAAAAACTTCAGAATTTGTACCTAATCGCTAATTTAACTCGTAAATGCAGTATTGAGACAAATACGGTATGATGATTTAACAAATTTATTCAGTGTTCATTGCAAAGAGATACAAAAATTACATAGAAACATTTTACGTTTCTAACTTAACTATCCGTCTATATTATTTTCTAAAGAAATATTCATACAAGTAACTAAACTTGTATATATCGATATTAAAAAATGAAGGTTACACCGTTAAATTGAAATAAGTCGACTCTCTTTTTATACTTACCTATTTAATTTTGATCAATTATATTATATTCTCATTAAACAATGAAGTTACAATTTATTAATAAAGGATAATCCAAAACAACATATGCGTATGAACTGAAATAAAAACACATAATTAACAGTGATTTTCTCGTTTATAAAAATATATTGTTAGAATCGCGTTTTAAGAAATGAACATGTGTCTTTATTAGATAAAAGAAACACAATTTTAAATAAGTTACCGCCTTATGGTCGCATATAGCTCATGATGTGCAGTTCTATCCTCCTCGCTAGGGTTTCCGTTTGAAAATAGAATATTCGAATATTTGTTTGTAAATAAATAAAATTCAAATATTCGAAAATACATAATTAATTCGAATATTGAAATCAATTTCGAATATCGGATATCGAATTGATTTCGAATATCAAAAATCTTATCAATCGTTTCGATCGATCTTATCGATCGATTATTTATTTTAAAATAAATAAAATAAATAAAAAAAGAATATAAAAAATAAAGCTAAAGCTATCTAAAAACAAAAAAAGGAAAATGCGAAAAAAAAAAATATTCAATATCGGATATCTGATTTTCAAAATGCAATTTGTATTTCAAACGGAAACCCTACTTCTTATGGCCGCAAAAGGTGACAGAACTCAGCTGAATATGTGCTAAAAAAACACAATCAAACATTTCTAAAAATATTTTTTGTTAAAATACGCGTTTTTTTTCGTTTTTTAAATTAAATAGGGAGTTAATTTCATTGGTTGATCACAGGTTACGTAATTCACAGGCACGTGATTTGTGATTTGTGACATCCGCTTCAAAACACTTTTTTATACTTTTGTCTTTTATCGAAAAATGACGCGTCCTCGTTTAATTATCGAAACAGATACAAACCTTTTACATCACCAAATGAAATCTTATCAGAACTGTAATTTTGGTGTTGGTCACCTTTATAAAGTTTAGTTATTTTTGACTAGACTTGGACTATAATTCCTATCACTAGATTTATATGTCTAATGGTTCGGGTTTATAATCCAATTGGCCAAACACTTTTTTATTAAAAATTTCTATGAGCTTTTCAAGCGATATAGAACAAGAAAAGCTCATTTTATTACATTTATTATGACAAATAAAAGATAGAGATAAAAATATATCAGGTATTTATTATAAAGGATGATTTGTTTATTAACAAATTTGTTATTTAGAACTTTTCTTATTTGAAATATTTTTTAAGCCTTTCAAAAACTTGACCTGAGTACATAATTTGTACTAAATCAATTAGAAATAAAAATGATTTGATCTAAGCTGAAAGACTATTGGTCTAGTTATAGAATTGGTCTTATATCAATCTTTTTAAAATGGATTGATAGGATTGATTATAAAATCAGTCTTTTAATGATCTTATAAAAGAGAATCTTCTCATCTTATTGATCAATTGTTTTTAATTCTTTATTAATAAACATGTTTTTATGTATTACATTTATATGTTTTTAAATTATGTAAATAATAAACTAAATTAAATATAATAAATTTTAAATTGATAATCATATAATTAAAAAATATTATCTGATAATATTAGCAAAGCTAATTCTTTTATTTTCTTAACTTTTATCTATTGTCACCTTCAAACAAAAAAATTAAAACTGCTTCTGATATTTGAGATTATTTTTAAAAAATAATTAATGAAAATAATATTTTAAAATTAAATAAATGTAAATTATATCATGTAACTTTTACTGCTTCTTGTGCTACTTTTAACTACAAATAATAATAGAAATATGATGGCATGTGTTCAAAATTTAATAACTAAATTGAATAAATAATTTTCAAATTTATTATTTAATTATTACTGATATATAGTTTATATAATTAATTTAGCTATAAAAGTTGAATTAAATGTATTGATTCAGCTATTATTAAACTATAATAACTTGTTATTAAAGTTAAAAATTCTTCAAGATTAATTGATAATTTAAGAACTATATGTTCTGTAAAATAAAAGCAATTTATTATACTAGTTTAAAATGTTGAAACAAAATAGAATATTATATATTATTAATAGAATGTCAAATTAAAATGAGAGAAATAATGCAAAATTTTAGTACATTCTCATAAAAACATATTAGAAAATTTGTTT
>CAJVPP010000176.1:0-42269 GCA_910592005.1 Funneliformis mosseae | reverse complement strand
AAGTGATTTTAGTTGTTAGTTACATTGATTGATTTAAAAAATAAATATTAAAAATTTTTTTTTTCACATGACTCACCCCCGAACGATCCAATGGTTGAAGAAATCTAGGATTATCAAGTCATGCAAGATTATAATGATGCTAAAGAGTCAAGACCGAAAAAAAAGCTGCATGTGTACTAAATTAATGAATAAAAAAAAACATTAAATTTTTAACAGTCCTATTATTTTATAAAATAGTCACGTGACGTGCATTTAGAGATCGAATTGTCATATCAAAGGACAGAAAAATTTCTTGCATGTGCAGAACTTGGAGGGTGCATTTAGTCTCTAAGTCTCAAGCTTGGGACCAGAACATTATGTGCATTTAAAGGGGGTGTACATTTATAGAGGATGCATTTAGAGAGGTCTGACTGTAGATATATTATTATTAAATTTGTTTTGAAGTTTATATGTACATTATTAAAAAAGTGCCAAAAAGGTGATTTTTCTTTATTATAAACATTAAATTTAAAGAAATATTAAGATAGTTTACCAAAACATTGTAATCTTTTTTTTACATAATTTTACATTTTATTTTATTTAAAAACTAAAAATCTTGAATAAAAATATATTTTTTAAGATCAAACTTGTTTGTGCAGTTTGTATAGTTTCCATTTACTTGAAAGATTAACAAAAAAAGTGACTTTACAGAGAGATCCTTCTAACTTCTCATTAATAAACAGCAGAAAAAATTTGTCTCAGAACGTTCGTCTTAACCCAGAGACAAAAAAAAAAATTTGATAAAATTTATTGGTGGAAAATTAAGGATTACATATGATGAAAAACTGGAAATTTCAGTTTTTACTAATTAATCATAGTAAAAAAAAGTGATTGACAAGCTGCATATTTATTAGTAAATCCCTGATTTTGGAAATGACCAGTGACTGATATGTGATTATAATTTTAGAATTTTATTTTAAAATAAAAATATTAGCATATTTATGCGCAAATTGTATGTATTGTTCGCAACAAGCATTTGACTTGAATTTTATTCACTGGTTTCCTTACATAAGGGTTAACTCAAATTTAAGTGAACTTGAGAAGGCCCAGTATTGCATATCAATTTTCGCAGATGTACAGTCACCGGCGAAAGTAATGGCACTACAAGTGCTGCTTATTTTTTGAGTTGTAGCATGTTTATTTTCTACTCCAGAATTTTTCAGTATTTTTAGAGTGTTCTTTATAAATAACATTTAATAAACAAACAAAAAAAAGTTGTAGAAAAAAATGAATTTCTTCATGTTTTTCTATTCAAAATGGCATTAATCACCTTTGAAAGAAACCGCAATGCTGTTAACATTCTTTGACAGCAAAAAATCCGAAATGCAAGAGAATTTCACAAAGAACAGGTGTTCTCTTATGCTCCTATTATCGTTATGTTAGTTCATTAAAGAAAATTGGCAAGATTACTATAGGTTATTAGTCTAATCGACCACGAAAATTGACTCCTAAAAAATGCCACCAAATTGGAGTGAAATGAAGGCCCAACTTAAAGAAAAAAAAACTAGAGCTTGAAGTTAGTGAACGGACCATTCGTCGTGAGCTAAAAAATTTTGGATTTGTATCTGTTTGTCCCAGAAAGGTTCCTCTTTTGACACAGAAAGCAAAAGAGAACCGGTTTTCTTGGGCCTGTGATCACGTGAATTATCATTGGAAAAAAGTGGTATTTTCCGATGAAACTACACTTCAAATGTTTTGTAATACTCTTCCTGCATGGTCACGTGACAAAAAACCATATTGCTCTGATGGTAAAACAACCATTTAAAGTTCATGTTTGAGGTGCAATCAGCGTTAAGAAAAAAATTGGCATGCATATGTTCACTGAAAATTTGGATCATCATATATACCGCCAAATTTTGAATGAACATTTATATGGTAACCGATGGGTCTTTCAGCATAATAATGACCCTGACCCGAAACATACTTCCCGTGATATTCAAGGTGACTTGGAAACTCACCTTCCGGGTTGGGTTCTTTCTTGGCCTTCCTATAGCTCTGACGTTAATCCTATTGAGAATGTTTGGACTATTTTAAAGAAAAATGTGGAGAAAGAGGTCAAAGAGAATGGTGGCACAAATGAAAAAAATTTCAAAAGAAATTTTTTTTTTAAATTTAATTAGGAAGGAATGGGATGATATTGAAAACATCGCAATAGTTAACTGCATTAATAGCATGTCAAGTCGCATTAAAGCATGTATTGACGCAGAAGGAGGCCATACAAAATATTAATCAATTAATAAAACATATGTAATTTTGGTCTATCTTTCAGAAAATAAAAATTTTTTTTGATATTTTATTATAAAATTGCGCACATATTATTAAAAAAACTGAGTGCCATTACTTTCGCCGGGGTCTGTAGCTAAAAAATGATAAAACCCGATGCGGGTTAAAACCTTTATTGATCAATAAACGTCATGCTTTACAACACTACATATAAAAAATGCAAAACCCAATGTGAAAAAAATCTGGACACGCGTGTCCACTAATTGCGCAGTAATGTGGCGCAGTAATTTTTAACTTCGTTCTGCTCTCAAAACTCCAGCAATGATACGGTCAACATTACTATCAGACAAATTTAAAATAGACATCGCGGGAAAAAGATCTAAATCCAGTTATTTTTTTGATTTACCAATACTATTAAGAAGCCTATTTTGTTTCGGGAATTTCCCTCCTAACCGTTATTGGTCAAACTGCTGTATATGAGGACAAAATTTTATTTTGCAGGGGGGGTATGTGAGAAACTCCCCGTCGCAAAAATGCGTGTGATCCATTTTGTAGCACGAACGTGGTGAAATAAATTGTTCCGATCAAACGATCATCGCTCCGGTCTATGCGAAGTAAAAGTAAATCTATTTATTGTAATTAAAATGTCGTGCGTCTAATAGATATTTCTTCACACAGAACCCCAATACTCATAATCCCTCTTTTCGTTTTTCTTTCATACGGAAGCCCAATTCACATCAGCCACTTTTTTCCAACACATACACACCCCGCATACAACTACAAATTTAAAAATAAAGCCCGATTATAATTCTTACATACGTTTTTATTAATTTGCAACTGACAATAATACTTTTGTGCGTGATTAAAAAATTTATTTTCTGATATTGTCACAAGGAAGTAATAAAAATACTTTTAAAGGTTTAAACTAAATTATCTCTTCAGTCTGAACCTTCTTCGGCGTTGATTTAATACTTCCAAAGCAGCCTCCAACTTTAGATTCTTCATCGATTTTTCTTTTTAAATTACGATGTGCCCGAGCTTGGGCCAGTGCAACATTATTATTAGCGTGTTCGCAAATATCTTTAAGGGTATTCTGAAAATAAAACAACATATTAATAAATAATGAGAAATTGCATAATGGTAATAATGAAGGTGCATAAACATGCTAATCTACCTTCACACTCAACATAGCGAAATAAAAGTCTTCTAAACAAGCGACTGTCCTAGAAGTGTTTGGCATTTTGGTTCTGTGTAATCTCCCTAATCTGCAAACTTTCGTTGCCTTACAATCCATACCATAAATATCGTGGGTCCACCCTTTATATAAGAATGAAAAAAGAATGTTCAACTTAGAAGTTATTGCATTTTATAGAATTGCTTTGCCTACCCCAAGATTGGATCCCAAGTATAAATGTTTGGTGTAAATTATCGTCCGGAGTATTTTCGTTTGAAATAAAAAACATGTACAAAATATCTCTCATAGTAACAGCCAGATCAATATTATCTTCAATAACCTTTTTCCGATAGGTCTCTGGAAGCCCTCCACTCCGAAGGCCAATTAAGGCTTCTAATTTGTCAATACTATGCTTTAATGTTGCTTTAAAGTCGCATTTTTGGCCTATCCTGGCGCGTAGAACTACTGAACGACCTTTGTTTCGGCGTTGTGCAGATGCCCAGCAACATATTTCTCCTCTGAAGAATGTAGGACAAAGATATGTAAATAAAATTGAATGTGAGCATTTTCTCTCTCATGAACTTACACGTCAATTTTAACTTCCTTTTGATCAAGAAACTTTTTCATAAGCAAGTTAGAAAAAGAGCTGTCAAAGTCTTGTTCCGAAATTGGTAATTCTAAGTTTTCAAGGTTTTCAATGCTAATCAAGATGTATTTATGAAAGTCAACATAAAAATAATACAAGAATATAAACTGATACAAACATTTGGTTTTTTTGGCTTACTATGAGATAACGACATGCTTCAGGGAAATAATATGTCTTTTTTCTTCCATGCTTAATCTAATATTATACTTCTCTTCGATCTTCTCCGGAAAGAACTTATCGATTTCCATTACAGGATCTTCGTGTTTCTTAACGATCTGTAAACATGTAATTTAATGATAAAATAAAGTTATTTTATGCAAAATGACAATTTATCTTTAAATACCTCATCAATTTCATCAAAAAAATAATACACGGCATCTGAAACAGTTGTTTTCGAAAGTCTAACTTCTTCTTCAAAGTTTTTAACCATATCTGACCAGTCTTTTTCCGAAAATAACGACTTCGTCTCAGGATGATTACCTGTGAGGTCTAGAATGCCCCAATAAACGGGGCTATAAGTGCAAACATTCCGAAATTCACATTGAGAAAAATCAAATGAATGATGTGAATGTGTCTAGATAGAAACTTACTTTAGGCATTTTTGACATCCTGGAACCGTTTTCACGTATTCCTCCAGTACCTCTGAAACATCTGTTCCGCTGGGTAAGATCCAGCGTCTAGTACGCCCCAAAGATGGTTGGCATTCTAATCTTTCTGCAAAAGTGTCCGCATAAACTGGTATCACGGAATCTCCAAAACCTTTATTATCATCACTATTTTCTCGATTTGTTTCAGAACAATTGTTAATATTTTCTGCCATGTCGAGGTCATCATCTTCATCACTTTTATATCCTGTACTAACGTTTTCTTCCTCTGCGTCATAAACTTCATTTATAGCATCATCTTCCTGTAGTTCCTTGAGGTGAACTGTACTTAAATATTTTTTTTCTTCTCGCAAATGTTGATCTATCGAAGATCTATATTCTTTTCGGACTTTATTCTCCTTGTCTATTCTTTCTATCTCTTCCCAAAAGTCATTGACTTTATCAGAAGTTGAATTTAACTATAATTAAAAATAAGAATTTAAGCAAAAATAACCAACATTCAGTACTATTTTATTATAGCAATTATTATGTACAGACAAATTTATTGCAAGTGAGGGCTTTAAATTATACACCTACTCTGAAGTCATTTTGCTCTGATTTTGCTTTATTTTTTAGATGTACATTGACAGAAGGCAATTGAGCTATAAAGTTAATTCGTTCTTTGTAGAATCTATTGAACGCTGGTTTGTCTTTCAACTTCAGTTTAAATTTATTGTGCGTTTGCTTGAGACAATCGTATAGGCCGACGCTTTTCGAAACATTTTTGCGATTCCAGTATGTAATTATCAAAGATTTGACCATCGTTTCTCGGTAATTATCGTCCATATTTGACATATGATATAAAGAAGAACATAAGAACATACAATGATACAATGATACAAAATAAAAATTGTTACGTCATACGCGACATACTAATCTTGAACGCGTCACCGATGTGGCTGAATATTAAGCATATAATTGGTTAAACTTTTGAAGTAATTTCTTTGTAGATTTAATGGTACTTTCAGACCTGTTGTTGTCATCATTTGACCGTGACCAACTTTTCTAAAAGAGAAGGAATCTCATGTGAAAGTGTTTAGTAAAAGATCAAGCGAGCACATAATAATTATTATCCTCGTTCATCCTTTTACTAATGACAACCTGGACCGTACTTCCAAGACACAGTTCTAGTTAATAGAATTCTCTTGTCAGTACGTTTGACAAAGGGACTACGTGACCAGCGGTTCTTTTATTAAACTGTAATCTTACGTCTCCCCATGTCAGTTCCAAGGGTTATTGTGTTATTCATTGAACATTCATTCTCTTGAAAAAATAAAATGCCAAATACCATTTTCTCTATATTATTATGTATGCGAGTCGAATAATCAGTAGCTTCAAATTATTTCTTTGCTCTTTTAAATTTTGGTAAATTTCTATACTAATTGTTTCTTTCCTATCACTATTGCTATTCCCACATCCTTTTCTACAAACAAGAAATAAACTATATCCACGGAATTTCGCCAATCTAAATCAATTTCACCAACATGAATTATCTAAAGCGTAAATTCGGGAGATTAGAAATGATGTGAAAAAAAAATAAGCAATGTAATTTTATCAATTCACATTTACTGCTATGAAATTATATTCCATATTCAAGAAATTTACAATATTAGTTTGCACAGGCGTGTCATATTGTCATATGGTAGGTGTAACCGTGAAGAATCTTCACGATCAAATTGGACTCGAGGACATTCACATCGTTTATATATTCCCTCTGTTACATTTTTACACCTTTTGCAGTATATACGTGAGTGATGATCGCATTCTTCACAAACTTTACATCCGTGATTCCATCCCCTAAAGATATGCCATTTTTCAAAGTAGTTCTGCCTTCCCTTGATCAAAGACCTTTGGGATCGTAACCCAAACATGCTCGAAGGCATTTCTCTGGAACTGGTTTTTCTTATCTGGCTTTACAAACATAGTAACTTATATACTTATATCTTTTTATATTAATACATGCAAAAAATACGGATTCATGCAGTAGATTTGTGGATATCACATGATGTTGAGCTATCTTGGAACAACCCGGAAAAAATGGTAGCGGATTGATTTGCTGATTGCTGGACAAAATCGCATTTTTTTTTTTTAAAAGTATTTCGATAAAAATCATATAATAAAAGAAAATGGAATTTATTATAAATAATTATAATTATGAATCCAATTTTAAATATAAAAATATAAAAGAATGCAAATGCTCTAAATATTTTTTATTTCAATTATAGAATTTATCATTCCCAATACATTGTATTATTATTAAGTTTTTGGCATCGTTCTTCTATTTTCTAGCACCATAATGTCATTGTTCATTTTTCCAATAATTTAAAATATGGGCAAACGTTTTTCAACCATAAATGTCCTTTTGGTCTATTGCGTGATTCTTCTAACAGCTCTTTGGCCTCAAACGCTATTTGAAATTTTTAGATAAAAATGCAATTCTACAAGTTCAATTACTATTTTCGTAAATTTAAAGGGCAAAATATTGCCGAATTCCTCAATTAGAATCTATCAATGAGCATCTCTGTGCAAATTCTGGGATTGTAAGAATAATATATACCTTTCTTATTTGATGCCAACCGCTGTTTAATAGCACGTCGTTCATTCCACATACATAATTGTAAGCGAGCTTCAGGCCACACTGTTTTTGCTGCATTTATTTCTGAAAGTCTTTATCTGTTAAAATAAAGGGAAAACATCTTAAATTTCATTCTTTTGAAGCTTGCATCCAATATGTAAGGATTTCAGTTATATTTCTATTTTTTCTGGCTGAAATTAAGAGATAGCTGAGAGGAAATCCAATGCCATCAATTACATGATTGCATGCAATTCCCACGAAAAATTATTAGTTCTATAGGTTGCATCAACTACAATAGCATCAAATTTGTTATAAATTAACTAGCGAGGCGTAATTTCAAGGGACTTCGTCCCTTTTCTTTATTTGTATTTGATTCATCCAATAAAGATCAAACTAAGATATCGATAGGCCGATTGACGTATGTTTATGAAATCACGTTTTTTTTTGGGTATTACGATAGAAAAAATTTACTGTGCAATAAAATAATAAAAAAATAGAGATGTGAAATATCGAAATATCGATTACAATAAAATGGAATAAATGTTTGTTTAACATTATGAATATGTTAATGCGAAATTTAGTATAAATTGTTTTTTTTTATTTACAAATTAAATTATTCATAAATTAAATAAAAATTAGAAATAATTAGACAAATGTTTTTTGTAGGATTTGAAGATTTGGTTTAAAATTCTAAAGGATCTTCTTTTTTTCAGAGTAATAAGGGAGTAGAGGCCTTTTTTTCCAAACGTCTATATTCTTCAACCATTGACATGTTAGTAATAAATGCAGAAGGGTGAAAAGAGGCAATGTGCATCTTTGACCAATCCATACAATAACTTAGCATGACGTACGCCTGACCTGCGTCAAAAATTTGTTGATCCAAAAACCAATGCCCCAGCAGATCCGGTTGAGTCTAAAAGATGGAATAGCTTCTTAGGAAAGGGTTATGTCTTTTCAACCAGTCCACCGCTGTGATCAACTTGTCATCAATCTAAGATCTGGTAGGATTTGACTCAGATTCATTTTTTAAATAAGCATCAAGCATCCCAAAGTATAATGTCAGAGATCACATGTTCTTTGAAAAGTCTATCATTCTGACTAACGTCTCATATTCAGAATAGACAGCACTGCTGCTGGAGCTCCTTTCTAAAGAACAATACATAAAGATGAGTGATAGGTACATTTTTATTTTTAGTGGAATATTTTGGATTTCATTTGGAATTGAATGTAAAAATAAAAAAGGATACTTTTTCCTAAGACTCTTGTAAGACGAATATACTACAATGTACTAAGGAGTCTTGTATAAAATGTTAATAATGTTAAAGGTTCTGATTCAGAGTACACCTCCAGTATTGGGTATGTCAATGTCTAATCATAAGCCAACCATTCACATTTTTTAGGATACATTAAGTGACTGCAAAATGCATAAAATATGTAAATGAACTGGTTTAACACAAAGAAATTTAAGTTTTCCAATAATCTGAAAAATTGTTTAGTCAGAGACCTAGAGTTCTAAAGGTAAGTTATTTGGAGTGATTAAGATAATGATGAAAAGTGAAGTGTTTGAGTTCATAAGCTGACGAGATTCTAATTGATATTATAAGACTCTGAATATGGTTTCTAGATTATTTTGGTAATTTAGTGAAGGTTCAGACTGTTGAGTTTGTAATAAGAGTTAGTTTGATTTAGAGTGAAATAATGTGATCAGAGTTTTAACAAATCTGTTTTTTGAAAAATAATCATTTATTAAGCACGAGAATCTAGTATTAGAACTCATAATAGTGAGATTATTTGTAACAGATGCAGTGCCATAAGGTAAACTGGATAAACAGAAAGATTTTCTGGTTTGATATTTAGGATGATTGCCATTATCAATATAATCTACAAAGAAAAATTATAGTAGATTAAATAACAAATTTTTATTTTTCTTTTTTTTCATCTTAAAATTAAAAAAGGGATAAAGTAAGAAAAAAACAATGATTGATAGTTTACATCAATACTGTTTTCTGATCCTTTGCAAAATTTTGAATTTGTGATTGACAAAACCTGATTTGCTTCTAATCTTAGAATATATAATACTGAGTCTTCATCAAAAGAATAAAAGATCGTGATGTTAAATTATTAAACTTTATCTTCTTCATCAAGCCTTATATAACTTATTACAGTATTGATGAAAAATTTGCCAGAGGTTTTTTCTATGTATTCTGATATATATAATACAGTTAATAATTATGCTGACATCTTGAAAAAATAGATAGATTTTATTTTCTGTTGAGATTTTTTTTTCTAATCAATATGAAAAAATCTTTACAATCTCATTCTTTTTTTTTAAGTTTAATTAAAAAATATCTACATTTTATATTTATTTACTTTATTTTATTTTTTTTAAAGGAAAAAAAAAGGAAAAAAAGAAAAAAAAGTATCAATTAATTTCTTTTTTTTTGGATCTATATTTATTTTTTACTTATTTATTTATTCAAAAAGAAAAAAAATAACTTTTTTTTCATATAAAAGAATTATGTATCCTAATGTGATCATTCAATATATGATCTATTTCTTATTTTTGTCTTTTTTTAAAAAAAAATCTATCAAATAAATCAAAATGCATCCAAAATTGATATATAAAACCTTTAACTTAATATTTCTGATTTAGATAAAGTCTGAATTTTACATATTTCAATTGTTTATACAAAATACAAAATAAACAAATTAAAAATTTTTTATTTAAAGAATCACCATCCCTATGCATATGCATATTCATATTCATAAAGCAATAGCAATAGCAATAGGTAATACATATACAAATTCATAAAGCATATTGTATAAAGCATAACGCTATAAAATCTAACTTCAAAGTTCACGTTACTGATTCTTTTAACTGAGTAAAAAATATATAAACAAGTGACAATTGTATTATTAAATATACAAATTTAGCGAAAAATATTACAAATTTATAAAGTATTACAGAAAAAAAATAGATTTAATTTCTCTTATATACTAATCAATAAAATAATGTTGTCAGAAATTTAAGAGCAAATATTAAAGAATCAAGATTATTCACTATAATTTTAAGTTTAATTCTTCTAATAAAATTTTTGTTGATAATAAAGGATCTGATGTTGACAATATATCTTGTAAGATTCAATTAATCATTAATAATAGATTTGCTAAATAGTTATCCTTTAATATCTATTAATTTAATATTCACAAACCTGATGGTAAATTTCAGAAGCAAAGTAATTAATATTTTTTTAGATAAATCTTTGATTTATAAAGATATAACTTAGTTGTAGATATAACTTTTATGAAAATACTCATCATGATTAAATTTGATTCAAAAAAATTTTTATATTTATTATTTTTATATAATAATATCATTTCAAAAAAAGTATATATATTCTTCTATTTATCTATTATAAAATGTTGACTTCTTATTTTTTAAGTTTAATTTAATAATTATAATAATATATTAGAAGTAATAAAATTTTTTTGATTTCTTTTCTAATAAACCCATGAAAATCTATCATTTTTTAAAATAGATATAATTATTTTCAATTTCATAATTTTTTTTATTTGATAATTCATTTTTTCTAAAATAAAATTAAGAAAAAATAAAAGTTTAATAAAAAGATTTATATTCAATTTCTCATTTTCTCCTTCATAAACTCATTTTATTATTTAAAGAAATTAAAAAGTTATATATAGTTTCAATAATATTAATATATCTAATTATCTTATTTAATTCAAGTTTTTATTTTTTAAATAAGTTAATTTAAGTCTATTTTACATTTTAAACACTTTTTTAAGATAATACTCTTTTTATTTAAAAATTCTTCATATTTTTGAAAAATATAATATCTTTTGCAAATTAAACTTTAATAGTTTAATATTATAATATATTAAAAGAAATAAAAGAAAAAGAAATAAATAAATTATTTAATGAAAACTTAATTACAATTAATGTATATAATAATATAATAATTAGAAATTAGTATTAAAGTTATATGTAATCTTACAACATTAATATAGTTACTATTTTTTTAGGTGATATTATATAAGCTCTTACTTAATATAATATTAGGTAATAAAATATAAGAATTTGAAAAAAAAAATGTAAATATAATATTTATATAACCTTTATTTTTTGACAAAAATTTTACTAATATTATATTATAAATTGATTTCATAAGACTACTTTATAATAATATTTAAGTCTAAACAAATCTTATATAAATTAAATATAAATTTGTTTTCATTTTTATAAAATTATTGAATTATATTATATTTAAATAATATTTTAAAATATGATAATGCTTTAGCTTTCTATCAATTAATTTATTATAATTAGTTAAAAATATATAATATTTTATAAAATCTCTCTTTTTCTTTATTGCTTTTTAATAAATTTCATATTATTTTCTAAAATAATTTAAAAGTATTAATTATTCTATTTTATTTTAGTTTCAGTAAAGATTGAAAATTAAGATTATATTCAATGATATATTAATAAAGACATTTTATTTTATTTAAAATCAACATTTAGATTTTATTTGATAATTTTTTTTGTAATAAATTTTAATGGTATATTACTTTAGCTTTAGATGAATTATTTAGATCAATTATTTTAAAATCATCTAAAAAATTAGAGAATAAATCAATAGAATAGGTATAATTAATAAGCTTACAAAGGAATATATATATTTAGATTAATTTTTAAAGTCACATAATTCTGATTATAAAAAATTTTTATAGTTTTTTTATATGAATTTATTACTAAATTTACATAATTTATTATATTTTATATTTGTTAGTAATTGAGTTTTAAAATAACATCTACACTATAAGAGATTTATTTAATTTCTCAAGTTCTAATATATTAAATAACTTTAATAATTTTCTAGCCTTAAGAATTAATTGACATAAATTCACATTTATTATATCAGGTAAAAATTATTTAATTTCTTTAAATATTACTATAAAAAATAATATTATAAATGTAATAGAATCTAAATATTTATAATATAACTCACATTTAGGTTTGTATAATAATTATATAAAAATTTTTTTGAAACTTATAAATTGATTTTGAGTAATTTTAAACTTATTTATGATACTCATAATTTATATTTGTGTATTTTATTTCTAAATTAAAACTAAGAGTTTGAAGATGCATAAAATTTATATTAGTTAAGATAATCAGATTAGATAATCAAAATAAATGTATATATAAAAAATTTTTCTGATTATATTGATTATATTATAATATTCAAAGAAAATCTAAATTAGTTATTTATGTAATTATTTAATTACATAATGGTTATATTTCTTCTTACTACACATTACAATCTACTATTTGATATACTTTCTTATATCTAAATACATTCTTAATATTATAATTTTTTTAAAATTATGTTAAGCAATTTATTTTATAAATTATAGTAGGTTAGTAGTATTTAAAAGAACATTTAAAGAAACATTTATATGTTGCTAAAGTTTGATATGCAAAGAAAGTTATTTGTATATGTGATGCAATAATTAAACTATTAAGAAAGTAGAATGAAGATTATATTAACTGTCATGCTAATAGTAATAAGTGTAACTAAGTTGAAGATTAAAAATTATATATTATTTTTTTAATACTAAGAAACATGAAATTAATGATTTTAATGAAAAATAGGAAGATTGAAATAGTGAAATTGAGAATGCAATAGACAATGATAATATTATTAATATAGAAAATATGAAGGAGAAAAAATACAAGCTTTATTATCAATATTACTAGTAATGAAAACGTTTAAATAAAGAAGAGCATATATTAGTCTTTGTTTAGCTAGTATTTTAAAACATATAGAACAACATCTGCAAAATTTAGTGAATCTCGTCATATAGAGATAATTATAAAAAAATATTATCAGATAAATTTAAAAAAGGATTTTCTAGAAAAAGACTTAAAAAGAATCTTTAATCATTAAATATATACTAAAAGTACATAGTTTATTAATCATAAAAGTAAAATTAAAAGTACATAATTTATTGATCGTAAAAGTAAGATTATTCTTTTTTTAGATTATTTTATTCATATTAATGATATTATGGAACTTTAATAATAAAATTATTTACATTATTTATTTTAAGTAATTTTGTATATGTAAAAGAGTGTAATAGATTTATCAATAAAATGTGTTACAATAAATCTATTGCACTATATATTTAGCATTACATTCTGATATTTAATTGAATAATTAGATTTGTGTTCTAATACTAAAACTTGAAAATATAAAATATATACTTTCATTTTATTTTAAAATGATCTATTGAAGAAGTATTTGCAAAATGCTGATTTACTTCAGATTTGAAATATTATTAAAGAATATATTCTATCTAATAATTCAAATGTATAGTTTATTTTAACTAATAAAGTAATAAAAGATGCTTTTAATAATTATGTTATATTATAGTTCAAGCATATTTATAAAAAGAAAAAGGTTCAGATTGATAAAATCTTAAATATTCAGAGAAGTTTACTAGTTTTTTTGTAATTTTAAATAGTTTAGAAATTAGACTTTAGATCTTTTTTGATAAAATTTAGAAAAATAAACTATTCAAAGTATTAAGTAATTTCATTCAATATAAATATAATTACTTATTACTGATTTATTTTATTTTATAAATTAATTTTCATAAAGGTAACTAAAAAGAAATGAAAATGATTATCTTACTGATCTGAATCTTTATTATAAAAATGTAGTAAGATTTAAATGATTAATAGATACTTTATATTATAAAGGTCCTATTATCACTATGATCAATAATATTAAATTAAAAATTGGTCTTTGTTATTTACTATAATTTAACTGTATAGTTGAATCAACATTCAATAGTAACAAAATAAAAATTTCTGATTACAATTAAATTGATTAGATAATTAGTGAAATCAAAGTTAAAAAGCATTTATAAGTAATATTTGAGTATACATTTTACAAGTAAGATTCATTATTTAATTAAATTGTATTATTATTAAAGTTGATTACTTTAATTATAATATATTGAAAATATGATCATTATGTTAATTCTAAATAATATATTAGATAAAACATTTACTATTATTAATCTTTACTAAAAACTTTAAATGAATATTATATCTCAATTAAACTTATATATTCTAAGTATTAGTTCTGATAATATATTAGTGGAATTTTAGACTCAAATATTAATTCAAAATATGCCAATTGATAAAAGATTATAAATAATCAATACAAGATTTAACGTAATATTTAGCTATCTAATTATACTATTAGTTAGTCCTATTTTAAGGATTTAAGATCTGAAACATGCTAAGAAAACTTATCTAAATATGATTATATTTAGAGTATAAGTTTTATTATTTGAAAGATTAACTGCACGTTTTGATCATTTCTTACATATTTCTCAATATTTAGATTTTATAATATATAAATAAGATGTTGTTAAACTTGATAAACAGGATGATACTACTGCATATAGAGCTTTTGCTCATTAAGTTTAAAAACTATATATTTGAAACATTTAGAAAATTCTAAAAGTAAGGAAATGTGCAGATTTTTTGTATTATTATTTATATTCAGTAAGTTTTATTTATTACTTTTATTTGTTTCATTTATATAATACTAATATATCTAATTAAAATTGTATATTGTTAAAGTGAGCTAATTGATTGTTATTTTAATCTATAATATCATTTTTTTCTCTATTTTTAGCGTCAGCATATATTGAATTTATTAAAAATATACTTTGATTTTATCAGCTTAAAGAAGAATTTTTTAGTTGATCAAAGTTATTTTATTTTAATATTTCTAGCAGAGTTTATGATTTTTTAGTAAAAGCATATTGAGAATATTATATATCAGTTTTTTTACTTTTATAGATACATAGTTTTGAAGTCATTAAACATTTTTTTGATATAGCTCATCAGATAAATCCTGATTTTGCTTATGCTGAATTACTTTATATTATTCTAAAAATTGCTCAATATTCTAAAGCATTGAGAAGTAATAATCTTATATATAAAAAAGAAATCAGTATGTAAAGGTAAATATAATTTATTTTTCTAAATATATTTTGTTTTTGATTAAAAAATTATAATTAATATTAATGTAAGATATTAATATTATTTAGGATATCATTTTGAATATAATAATATAGATTTAAATTTTAAGCAATATAAACTTTATATGATTGGCTAACAGATTCTACTATATATAACTGTTTTAAAGATTCTTTTAATTTTATAATAAAATTGTATAAGACATTGGGTATACATATTTCAGTAAAAAACAACTCAAACTTAACTTACATAGAACTAATAATTTTAATTTAAAATCAGAAAAATTATGATATTTTAATAGATAATAGAATGAATAATAAATTAAATAAAAATTTATTTTTAAATAAAAATGAGATAGCTTCAAAACAAGTTAATTTTTTTTTTTCATTAGATGATGATTTTTCTGAACTAGATATCAAAGATTTGCTAAACAAGTTAATTTAATAAAAATTACTTAATCTTCATCAATTTTAATTCTAATAACTACAGGTTGATTTTATTTTATTTAAATAAACTAGTATTCATTTAATTAAGTTCTTAACTTCTAAATTATTATTTATTTAGATATTCAATATGTTCTTCTAAATGGTTAATTAAATTTTACTTAAATGATAGAAATTTATGCTAAATATAAAGTTTACAATTTAAAAGTATTAGAATACAATATGATAAACAGATTGCAAAAATAGTGATTCTAAAACAATAATTGAAATAAAACAAGCCATATTATTGTACATTTTGTTAATCATAAAAGTTTAAAAAAGCAATTTATTATATAACAAAAAAAATATTAAATGAAAAGCAAAAAAACTATAGCAGCAAATCTTATTTAAAGATATAGAAAAGAATTAGTAGAATCTATAAATGAGAAGAAATGAAATATCAATTCATTTATTTGTGAAAATAAGTTTTTATATATATATTTTTAAATTTTTTGTTATATTTTTAACAATTAATTTATTTTTTCTTAATTTCAAATATTGATTATGTTAATATTAATAATATTAACCCTTTATTAAATGATCATAATTTTTTAGTTCAACACTTTTCATCACATATATTGTAGCAATATATTATAATATATATAATTATTACTCTTATTATGCAAAAGAAGTGACTGACCTTAATAATCTATTGTATATATGCTTTGCCACTTTATTTTAATATCTTTTTCAGTATAACTAGCAAAAAATCAATGATTTTTACATATTAATAATCTAGTAATATTGTATTATTATTTAGCAAATACAGATATTATTGTGATTAAAAATTCTTTAAATTTGAGAGGTTATAAATAGAATTTATATAATTACTTTAATCGTAAAGATATAAAAAAGCAATTATTACAAATTAAAGTAAAAATATATTAAAAATTCAAATAAAAATGATATTTTAGTAGTATTTATGTTAACAGTGATAAAACACCAGTATAAAAATATTATGAAAATTTTTAATTAAAGTTAAGCTAAGTAACACAACTTATGATTATAATGTATTACAATGATTTTTAACACAGATTTTAAATTTGCATATTTTAATGCTAATTTTGAACTTAGATTTGAGTTTACGTAAAGTTACAATAAAGAATATAATATGTAAAGTTAATAGTAAATAAATATTAATCATTTGTGAGTTATATTATAGAAGTTCAGAGTCTTAGCAATAGAGTAGAACCCATTACTAAATAAAAAGGTATTGAAGGATTCAACTTTAGAATCCAATCTAGCTAAATGTTCTTTTATAGAATTGAATTTATTTAATTTAACCATTATAATAGCAAGAGGATCTTCTGAAATATTAGATATAAAATTCTTATTTTTATTTGAAACTAAAATGTTATATATCAAAGAAGAATTTAATTCTGTCAAAATATTATTATATTTTTCTAAAATATGTTTTTTATGTCTAATGAAATCATTGATTTGATCATTATGGTAAGGGATTGGTCATTTAATAGAAGAAAGATTTCTTCTAAATTTATTAAAACTATTTTTTAATTTATTGAACTCTAGACTTGTAGATAGAATATAAAATCTAAAGAAAACTCTTATTTTACCAAAAATTCTAAATTTGTTACAATAAATTAGAGATAAACAGGCTTCTAAAAGTTCTTCTTTTATGAAGAATGCAATATAAATAATAGAGTTATAGAATAATAAGTTTTACTTTCATATAGTCTAAGAATATCGAAAGCTTATACTGCTATAAAATTGTTAGGAAATCTTTAAAGCTAACAACATGTTTATTCTGTTCTTTAAATCTTTAAGTATAGTATTTTTAGAGTTAATTCTAATATAGTATAAAGATATATTAATTGTTTAAAAATTGTTAAATGTAAATTTTTTTCATTTTAAAATATTTAAAGTTATGAATATATCATGTGAATTGTTTATAATATGTTTATAATTATTTTCAATTAATATGATAAGATTGAAAAAAAAATTCTTTTAGAAATACTATTCTTTAAAATATTCTGTAAAACTTTTAACATTTTATATTTTTTTACTTTTATTCTTTTTGTTGATTGATAAGAAATAGGATAGAATGTTGATTAGAAGTATAGGATATGAAATATTAACTGATTTAATCATAGTTATTAGTAAATCTATAAAACTGAAATATACTATTATATTATTATTGCTATTTTTAAATTGCCAATTAATATTAATGAATCTAAGAAAGATTGCATGACAATTTTGACAAAATTTAGTTTGTCTATTTGTGATTTTTTTAAAATGAAGACTAACATAATGATTATAAAAACATGTGATAAAGAGGAGATTCTGGAATAATTAATTTTATTATTATTTAACTGATATTGATTATTCTTTTTTAAACTAGGTTTTGTATGATTTGAAAAAGATCTTTTTATTTATATATTTTATGTGATGTTACTATTTATTGTTAGATTTAGCATATTATTATTTATTAAGTTATTTTGTAACTTTTTTTATTATGATTATTTTGTATAATGTCAATATTATTTCTTTTAATGTATAAGTCACATGCTTTATTTTTTGATACATCTTTGTTGATAATATTATGATCATATGAATTGAAAGGTTTATTTAAGGTATTTGTTATATAGTTATTATTGTTATTTATTTATTTATTTTTTATTTGTTATTTTATTTAATGTTTAAAATATTTAACAAGATTAGCAGAGGAGAAGAAAAAATATCTAAGATTATATTAACATTATATTGTCTGTCTTTATTAACATGAATTAAATTATGATCAATTTCTGAATAATAAGAATTGTCTTTGTCTGAAAAGAAGATACATTCTTCTAATATAGTTGTATTATTGTTATTATATTCTAAGAATAAAGAAGCTGAAGAAGACTCATTTATATTTATTTTCTTCTGTAAAATTTCTTTTTAGGAAAAAGTATTTTTAATAATTTTTTATGTATGTATTGTATTATAATCATTAGTTTCAGTTTCATTATTAATGAAAAAATAAGTATAAGCAAATTAAACCTAAATAATTTTTAGAAATTTAGCAGAAATAGGATATTTTCTATCATATTTAAAATTGAATTTTCTTATAAAAAGAAAAGTTGCAAGATATTTATAATCAAAAAAGTTTATGATAATTTTATCTTTAGTTTTGATAAAGGGTTTAAGTAACTTGAGTAGTTTATTAAAAGTATAGTTTTCTTTGTTGAAAAAATATTTGAAAATATTGAGCAAAATAAATTTTTATTATTTTATTTGTTTTCAGTTATTTTTGAATGAAAGAGAAAAAAGATTTTTTATTCTTTTTTCTATAACTCTGATTAGATTTTGCATAAAGTTTATATGTAAATTCTAACAAAATTTGTGAATTATAT
Source organism: Funneliformis mosseae (assembly GCA_910592005.1). NCBI lineage: Eukaryota > Fungi > Glomeromycota > Glomeromycetes > Glomerales > Glomeraceae > Funneliformis > Funneliformis mosseae. Next base: position 23,050 of record CAJVPP010000176.1, on the reverse strand, counting down.
GGGGGTTTTAAAATTTATTATCTGATATATCCTAATTTTTAACCTAACCATTAATTAGATTTAAATAATCTTAGTATCATTGAAATCATTTTGATAAGAGAAATCTAATAATAGTAAAATTAATATTTCTAATATTAATATTAATTGAATTATTATAAAAAATATATTTTATTATATATTATTTATAAATTAAATATAAAAGATGAAATATTTGCAATTTTACTATATATTTTATATTATTATTAAGGTTGATAAATGAAATCTAAAGATTTTGTAAGTTGTCTAAATGAAAAAAAATAATATTTAACAAAATTATATTAAAATCTTATTAAAAATTTACGAAATTCTGAAAAAGGTAAAATTATATTAAAGCTTATAAAAATGCGAAATTTTATCAAAACTTTAATAAAAAATTAACGAAACTATAATTTAAACATTTTGTCAAATTTAAAATGTATTTAGATAAGCAACCTTAGTTGTCATAAATTATGCTGTTTTTAAAAATTGTTAACTTATTCATTAGAACCTTTAAACTTATTTTTTTAAGTAAAAAAGTAAATTCTAAAGCTTTAAATAAAAGAATATTATTAATTATAATAAAATCAACTTTAAGGATGTTTTTATCTAAATAGTTAATGCTTTTTTAATATTAGAAAAAAATGATTTTTTTATATTTTAAATCAACTTGATATAAATTAAAATCTATAGCAAACTAACAGTATTTGCTTTTAAAATATCACAAATTATTCTTTTACTAATATTATTCTCACTAATTAAATCTTATTTTTTTAAAAAAAGTGAAGATAATTTTTTTTTTTTTAATAATTTAAAGAAAGAAAATCTCATAATTCTATTTAAATATTAAGGAATAACCAAATTGGTTTTAATAAGAAAAATTAATCTAAATTCAGATTTGAAAAATTTGTAAATAAAACCATTTAATATTAGATTTTTAAACTAGTTAAAAATTTAGAGATACCAAAAGTAATAATACTATGATTAAAATTTTTATAAAAGAAATCAAATTCATTAAGAAACTAAAGATCTAAAAAGAAAATAAATTAATCTCATAATTTATTTTAATTATTTGTAATATAAATTTATTATTTTAATAGTAACTTCTATTTTTTCTATAATTTTTTTAATTTTCATATAAATTCTATAATTGTAATTATTAAACTTATTACCAAATTATCTTATAAAAATTTTCATTTTCAATAATAACAAACTAGCTTCAAATATTTTTGATTTTTTTAATATTTCTAAATCATTTTTGTCTAGATTTAATTTTTGTTTTTTCAAAATTTTAATAACATTATTATTTGTTAAATTTACAAAAAAAAATAGTTTCATCTAAAATAAGATTATCTAATACAATTCAGTATTACAAAACCTTTTCTATATAATAAAATCTGTACTATATTAAAGATTCATTATATTGTAAAATTCATTATATCAAAATTCATTATAAAAGGAATTAAAAATAATTATTATTAATATAATTATTTTAATTATGATATAATATTTTACCATTGGCTTGTTAATTTTACAAAGAAATATAACCTCCTTTTAAAATTGTCATATGAAATCATTGTCTATAGTAAATATTTTCATATAATTAAAGTGCAACACTATTATCTCTAATCCCTAATCCCTAATCTCTAACTCGTATTTTTATTATAACTAAAGTTAGTATTACAACTAATTGCAACTGGTGATAAATAAGTATCACAATGTGTAATTAATTGCAAAATTAATAAACCATCTTGATCAAATATTTTTTGCACATGAAAATCAAGAATTTTTCTCCTAATCTTTGATGAAAGTTTTTGATAATATTCATGATAGAAAGTTCTTTGGCTGTTTTTTTCTACAGTTACAACACAAGCAAAAAATGTTATCAGTGTCTATATTATCCTTTTTGATGGGAATATATTCATCTTTGTCAAGAACTTTGGATGACAATAGTTGTAAATCTCAGCAACAATATCTTTGTTATATTATTTGATTAAGCAGTTAAACTGAAGGTTTTTTCTACAGATTTACTAGCTCGAGTGTTAAAGTGAATGTTATTGGCGTTTGTTTTTTCAGCAGAAACGTTTTTGTTATTTTTCCCATTTTGTATAAGTTGTAAATTTTAAATACTCTTTTCTTGTAATAAAAATCTCTTGATAAATGTGAAAAGCAATAAACTATCTTAACGGAGTTTTTTAATATTAAAAATATTAAGGGCGAACAGTTTTATTTATTTATTTATTTTTTTGGGAGCGGAGTGAAAGTGGGGGTTTTTTTTTTTTTTTTTTTTCCCTCTATATATATAATATTAGGGAAAAACTTTACGCGAGTTACGTTACACGTATTTTTTTGATAATTGATAGTGATAATCGGTCAAAAAAAAAAAAATATAATAATAAGCAAAGATTTATATTACGGGTTCAGGATTTTATCGTTTAAAAATGACTATTTTAGCAATTATTAAAACATTGATTTTACAGCCTAATGATTTTACAACGACTCATGCGGAAACTGCTTTAACAGAAATTATGCAAAATCATGCTACTTCGGCTCAAATAGCCGCGTTTTTAGTAGCATTGAAATTAAATCATAAGGATTCCGACCCTGCCATTGTAGCCGCATGTTCAAAAGCCATGTTAAAATTTACAAATCTGGATTTATCCGTGTATGAAGGGTTACAAGATTCAATTATTGACATCGTTGGGACGGGTGGCGATGGTATGGACACTTTTAATGTTTCAACTACCGCATCAATAGTTATAGCTGGTGCTGGTTGTAAAGTTGTCAAGGTATTTTGTTTTGATTGTTATTTTATTTGATCCCTTTATTTTTATTTCTTAAAAAATATTATTTTTTTTTTTTAAAAAAAAAAAGTTTGGTAATAAAGCTGCCAGTTCCAAAAGTGGTTCAGCTGACATTTTAGAAAAAGTTGGTTGTGAAATTACAAAAGTTACATCACAAAATGCGTATGATGTCATTAAATCAACAGATTTTTGTTTTTTATTCGCTCAAAATTTTTATTCTGCGTTAAGTTATGCAGCCTCTACTCGTCGTGAAATTGGTGTCCCAACTATATTAAATCTATTAGGTCCTATCTCTAATCCTGCTAAACCAAAAAGGGTTGTTATTGGCGTACATTCAAAATCTCTTGGTAAATTAGTTATTGAAGCTTTAAAATTAAAAGGTGTGATAGAGGCTATGGTTGTTAATGGTGCTATTGGTTTGGATGAGGTAAATTCAATACCTAAAAATTTCTTTTTTTTTTTTTTCTTTTAAAAGAAAAAAATTTTTTTTTAAGCTGATCTAAGATTTTTATTATGTAGATAAGTACTGAAGGGGAAACTTTTGTTTGGCATTTATCTCAATCTAATATTAGAGAATATACAATTTCACCCGTTGATTTTGATCTTCCTTCTCATCCAATAAGCGCTGTCAAAGGTGGGACACCTCAAGAGAATGCTGATCTTTTAATTAAGTTACTTTCAAATGAATATGAAGGTCCGATTTTAGATTTTGTACTTTTAAATGCTTCTGCTGCATTAGTGGTTGCTGGTTTAGCAAAAGATTTCAAAGATGGTGTTATATTAGCTCGCAAAAGTATACGTAGTGGAAAAGCTAAAAATGCTCTAGATAATTTCAGAGATCGCATTAAAAATTTACATGACTAAGAGAATAGAATGAAAGGGGGAAAATAAAAATATTCACGTGATATATATATTTGTATCTTACAAATATTACTTCTTATGCTATTAATATAATACTAGAGGTTTGGACACAATTATATATATATATTACTTAATCATTAAATAAATTTATCTAAATTTTGAACTTTATTTATATTAGAACATTAAAGAATAACATAATTTTATCAATTATAAATTATAATAATAATTTCTATAAGGTATTAAGAAAATAAAATAATTAAATAATAGATCATTAATATTATTAATATTATTCGATACAATATAGCGAAGCAACTTAATGTGGGATTCCTGTATATATTATATAAATAATTTGAATTAATCATTTAAAATTTGAAAAAAATATATATATATATATATTATTTATTTAAGGAAATTAATTACTTACCATTAGTTGCTTTTTGGAAGCTATCATACCAAACTGTTCTTTTATTCTCAAATGATTGATTAATTTTTTCAATCATAAAACTAGCTGCTCGACGCTCAGTCCTTTCTAATTGGAATCGATCGCGCAATCTTCTCAAAGTGTCACCTTTAAAACATGGTAGTCCGGAACCAAGCATTAATGCCACACATTGGACAATTTGTTCAGCATAGGGCCTAATCAAAAGATTATAAAATTAACATAAGTTTTATAGATAAAAATTGAAGATATATATTTAAAGAAAATTTACCGTGAAGCCAAATAAGCTTTAATACATAATTCCGAAAACCATTTAAATTGTTGTACATCGGATCTTCCACCCATCACTTGAATCATTTCAGTAGTAAGTTTAAATGGTGAACTTTCAAAAGTAATTCCACCAGGAGCGATGTCAAGGATAAACCCGAAATCTATTTACAGTACATAATAATATATCAGCAAATTTCTTATTGGTCACAATTTTTGATTGGAGACTTACCAATGTGAATAATATGCCCCTCTTCATCCAACATAATATTACCATTATGACGATCTTTAATTTGTAATAGATAAGATACAACCGAATATGCCGCAACACTTTGTATGAAACAATTTCTTGCCTAATAATAATGAAAAAAAAGGTTTGTTCTGTGTAAATAAACTTCATAAAATTTTTTGTTTAAAATGAACAGATTTTCCTACTAACTTTTTGAAACGTGATAGAATCCACTCCTCCATATTTTGTAACAAAATAGCTTGAATAACAAGAAGAAATATTAGCTCCTTTTTTTTTTTAAAAAAAAAAAAAATCTATTGTTTGTCAACTACTTACTCGTATAAACTGTTCACTTTCTCGCGTCCCATTTGATCACGTGACATAGAATTCGGAATTACATCGATTACTCCACTCTATATTAAAAATCGAATTTAACAAAGAATAAAGCAAAAAATACTCAAGAAAATTATATTCATACCCCGGGAGATGTTGCAACAACCCTATATGGGAAAAGATATAAATCCAATCCTATACTAGTGAATATATTCTTGAAAATTGCAATCAATTGCAAAGCAAGAACATCTTGTCGGCAATCATCACCGACTTTAAAGATGGCTGATTGCCATACGTCGATAGTCTTTGGATCATCGTCATCATCATCGTCTCCATCAATATAACCGGAACGAATTAATTTTTCCTGAATCACTTCGGAATCTTGGAGAGTTTTTTGAATTTTAAAAGTAGCCATGAAAGGTGCCTAACATTCATTCGATAAATTTATCATTCTAAATTATAAATAATTAAAATTTTTTATAAAGAAATAATTATATTACCTTTGCGTGACTCTGTAATGGTCTTCCTGACTTGTAATCTATACCTATTACTTTGCCTTCTGGATTACTTGGTAAATAAACACCTACATCCACTTTAATTTTTGCCATTTCTTCGTCAATCTTTTGCTGTTACAAAGATAATGTTAAAATAATGTTTAAAAATCCTTTTTAATTTACTCTTGCAAATGAAAAATGTCATACCTTTTTTTCGGATTTTGTCTTTTTGATATAAGGCTTTAATTTCCCAGATATCGATGTAACATTTTCAAAGAAAGTGAATTCCCTTTCATAAAATGTTTTATCTTCACCGGATAGGGATTCGACAATATTATCAATGATACGATCAAGTGTTGGTTTCAATGAATCAGCCTGCAACATTACACGTTAGGAAATATAAGTATAATATAAATAAAAGTAATGTTAAAATCGAAAGGCTTACTATAGTGCTTTCATCATCTTTAAACATGTTTGCTTTCATGTTCCAAATAATCTGATGTGCAAACAATTGAGAAATTTTTGCAGCACCCATTATGAACCTTTCCACATATCCTAGTTAATGAATTTAAGTAATTTCAATTAGATATTGCAAGAAACTTAGAACTAGTGTCTATTATTGCGTCGATTACACTAACCCAAAGTGTCGTAACGTAATGCTTGTACAATTTGTGGAATGTAAAAGAATACAATATCAACATCATGATATTCTAAAGCACGCATCGCATATTGAAGAATTAAGGGGTTATTGTCATATGTGGATGAAAAGTAAGTGACTGCAGTTATCGGAGGCACCGGCGCCCAATATAATAAGTACTGATGAGTAAAGTTCAATTAGTAAAAAAAAAAAATTTTTTTTGTTCTCTATAATAGTTTAAAATAAAAAGTTCATTAACCTTGAGTTGTGAAAGAACATTCTGATTTAATTTATCACCAAGTAACAACGGTAAAGCTTCAGCAACCCACACGGCCTCATTAGCATTATTTGCTAATACTCTATGAAGCTCATTTTGAACAAATGAATTTTTGAACCTGGATGACATTTGGACTGCTAGTTGAGGAGAAATTGACCAGGCATGCCTAACATTATTTTTCCAACCATCCTATAATATGAAACGTTTATTAGTATTAGATGACTAAGTAAAGAATTATAGAGTTTAGAGTGATTACCTCGGTTAAACGACTTTCTATTACAGGAACAAAATTATCCTTAATTAAATCCGGTGTATTTAAAGGGTTGCTCCAAGTTGCCAGATTACTTATTTCACTTTCGAGAAATAATAGCAATAACTTTTTGGATCTTGTAGTTTTATTTATTATTTCTTCTCGGATTTTATCTAAATGAACAAGGTAATGATAAATAATAAAACTTAATGAAAAGGTGTTCGAAATAATGAATAAATTAACGTACCTGTCATTGCAATTGAAGTAGTATTTGACAAAGAAAACTGGGAATATTTTTTAGGTGTAGTGGATAAAACTTCTGCGAGTTCAACTTTATCATTTTCAACCAATTTATAAACATCAATTAAAAGTTTATATTCAGTAATCATTGCTCTTTTGTTACCACCATAAGCCCATCTAAATAAATTTGACCATATAATAAAGACCACAATATTAGTTCCCTTTTTTTTTAAAAAAAAAAAAATTTAAATTAATTTATAATAATTACTTTGGAGGTAAGGAAAACCAAGAAAAAGCCGAATCAAAAATTTTTGTTCGGAATTTATGTTCGATAGATGCTTCCATACGATTTGATTGTAAAATTTTAAGTGCACATATAAGAATTTGCAGTCTACCTTCCCGTGATAAAGAATGATTACTGAATAATATAATTTGAATATATGATTAATAATAAATAGGTTAAAAAGTTCGATTGAATTTAAAAAAAAAAATTTTACCTTATAGAAACGGATGCATCAAGAGTTACTTGAAATAACCTAAAATAAAGTTGAACCAATTGCGTACATCTATATCTAAAGGCTTGATACCGCCCAGATATAAATTGTAACCAAATCAAATGGGGACCAAATAAAAATTTGGCCAATTTGTAATTCTTATCTCGCGTAGCCTTATCTGAAGGTGCATACTGCATTTTATTCACAAAAGGATCTTTCACACTTTATTTCATAAAGATATATTCATAATTAATTAAATATAGTAATTTTTTATTGTTGGATTATTTTAACCTTAAACACATACTTGAGTGCAGTAGAGAATAATCCTTTTCGTTGTCGTACGGTCCAAACCCATCCATTGGCAATTTCTGCCATTATCCTTTTTTCAACCGTAGGCCTTTCATTTATTATCCAATTCCATATGGATGTAGCAAGCTTTAATGATTCAGGAGTAAACATATATATGGGAACCCATACAACATAATGAAGAATCTCTTCATCTGGCTACAAGATATAAAGAAAATTGAGAAATGATTTGTTATAAAGTCAAAATTAAAAACCTCAAAGCCTAATAAATGGTATCCTTGAACTAAAGGATATTGATATTATTACCTTTGGTGAAGATATCAAAACCCCTGCTGCTAAATATAGCGTATCATTTAATTCTTTCATGGAAACCTGAGGAACTTCATGAACTTTCTTTTCTAAAAGAGCTAAAGACGCTTTTACTTCTTGATTCTGATCAGAAAATTTCCCAAATGAAAGTTCTTGTTTTTCATCTAAACGTTAGATCATACGTTAATATTCATTAATAACTGTAATCGGTAAGTTAACATCTAGTAATTGTAAAAACAACCTCCGCCATTAAGAGAATTTTGCCAATGATTTTTTCCAGTAACTTGTCCATAAAAATGTCGTCTAGCAGAGTAATCTTTAATGAATTCTGAAACATTATCAACAGCTGTGTTTGGTACTCGGGGAAATATTACTTCAAATATGAATAGTAATTTCAATATGAGTAAATAGACTTAATAAAATAGGATCACTTACAAATTAACAGCATACCTGAATTAGGATCAGCATTAGAAAAGGTTTTTCCTATCTCAATTGCGATAGACCGTCCCATATGAGCCGAATGGTCAGACAGATAAGGATCAAATTCTGCCAGGTAATTCTACAATTTGATGATTACTCAGAACCTTTGTTTTTATATACTATATAAAATTTACGAATGGTACCTCTAATAATCCTCGAATTTCTGAAGGCACACGTGTCATTGCAGCTGTCAACCACTTTTTCGAATTTTCACATAACCTTGATAAAATTTCTCTTCGGTAATTATAATCATCGGGAAGGTCAAGTGAAACTTCAACTTTAGGCGAAACATACGTATATGTTGGCGAATACTTTATATATAAAAAAGGAATTAAATGGGTTATATAGTGATTTTAAATTTATATCATTTAATTGTACCTCATTTAAATATTCGGCTTCGCAACTTTGCCATAATAATTCGATCAACTCCAACAACAAAAACAATAATTTTTTATCGCAAAGCAAGGAAGGAAACGCGGTCATCAAATTATCGAGATCCTTTATAGAAAGTTGACTAACTTTGCTAAGGCGATGACAGGTGGCAATCATAAGATTGCGAACGTGAGCTCTGAGGTTTTCGTCTATAGTATGTGCAATAGCCCTGTTAGAGCATACTCTGATGAAAACCTCCATCACCTATTCAGGAAAAAATAATAAGATAAAATAAAAATTAATTTTTTATAAACTTTACTATTTATAAAATAAATTTGATTACAATTAAACAGACCTGATTGCCAATTTCTTCCATGCAGCCAACTAGTTTACCAGCACTTACACCTTGATTAACAAAATATCTCAAGATGAAAGAGCATTGGCCCATTTGACTTCTCATTATCTCAATATGATACACGGAGAGCAAAAATGTAATTTCCGCAAAGGATAAATATTTTATTTCATAAGCACGATTGGGTAAGAAAGAAGATAGTGAAGATCTAACGTTAACAAGATCCTGAATAGTATGCAAATGATATTTTAGTCTTGTGAGCTAATCAACAACGTATAAAATATCGATGATTGAAAAATATCTAACCTGGTCGGAATTACCTTTACGCAATACTGATTTGAATTCTAAATCACTCTCAAGGTAATTTATTGTTTCCTGAACAAGTGGTGGTGTTTTTTGAGCTATGACCACTAACGATTCTCTCCATTCAGGTATCCAAGTTTCTTCTGATACAAATCCATACAGTATGCAATGGAACCAAAGGTCTCTAAAAAGAGGAACTAGTTCTTCAGAAGAATTAATATGATCTGTAAAATCATCATGAGATAAGAGAGTTTTAAGAACGGGAAGCAAAATCCCAATTTCACCAGCCAGTGAAGTAATCTAAAAATGCAATAAAATAAATATGAACTTATAATAATAAATAATATGGATTCCTTCAAATATATGTTTTACCTGAAATTTGCCATTCTTTTCAACCGTTTGTTGGATTACAACTCCCTTCTCCACAAATAACGACAAAATCTTTAGTAAATAAAGACCATAGAATTCCGGACGAGAATTGAGCCTACTCGCCAAATATAATTGACATTTAAGAACCTTTAAATCAATTTTTTTTTTTAAAAAAGGAACTTTAATGATATATATTTAACCAAATGTTACCTCAGTAGTAAATTAATGAATAAAAAACTATATGAAACCTTACCGCGGTAGTAACAATTTTGTTTTCTGGAGACAGAGATTGACGACTAATATCGGAAAACTTTTGGACAATTTCAGAAAAAACTTTTTCTGATGAAATCAATGCAATATCGACAAATTTTTCAAGAATCAGTGTGTCCAATGCTGGTGTATGATTACGAAGACGTTGACTAAGCATATAAACAATTAATTCGGTAATCTAAAAACCAACATAATAAAGAACAAATTTATATTAAAAGAAATTTTGACAAAGTACAAATATCATGAAAATTATAACCAAAAGTACATTATCGTCTTTCAAAATGCAGACAACCCCAGTAACCGTACAAACTATATTTTCATACATCTGTTGACGTTGTTCTTCATTACGCGATATGCCACTGACTGAGCTATGAATTGACATTTGATCCGGAGCTAGGGTGGAATTTGGAGTAAGAGAAGTTGAAGAACGGTCAGGTCTATCAGAAGGAAGGATTGCAAGTAGTTTATAGATAACTGATTTAGATGTTTCATGATTCACCGCCTAAAATTACATTTAAAAACTGGTAAGCTAGAGATCATAATAGAAGTATATCGTATAAAATTAAATAAATAATTAGCGAATTTAACCTTCAGACAATAAGCAAGACGAATTATTGCATAATCTAGTATCGAGATATTCTTTTCAACTGCAACAGCCAATTCAAAAATTGTTGATGGTGTAATCAAAAATTTCCGAAAAGTCTGAATCATTTTTAAATTGGCCCAAGAAAAGCTACAAATCAAAAGGAAATAAATCAATTAATTTGTAAATGGTTTGATGAGAAGGGAAAAAAAAATCATTCCTAATATACAAACTTTAGGGCAAGGAGAGTAATTGCATCAAGTGCAGACGTTTGAACTTTAACGTCTGGTGTTTGTGGAACAGTAAATAAGGAAGCAGTCAATTTATTGATTAATTCATCATCAACCTCGTGTAGATAAACACTTGCAATAGCTGCAAGATCCTATAATTTTTGAGATGATTCGATTAGAAAAGATAAAATACGAGTAACTTTATATGTTAAAACAATATAGTAAATTGTACCAGGCTAGCAGCCATTATTTCTCGGACATATAGAGAAGATGGATAGTCATTGCCTTGTGCAACAATATTATTCGATAGCTTGGTCAATTCAGCAAAGTATTGCAAAGACATGACATAGGTCTTGCGCAGAGTTTTCCTAACATAATCCGTCACAGGTATAGGAATATTTGCCTTACACTTTACTAAGGCATCCCAAATTTCCTTGAACGTCATTGAAGTAACGCTATCATCTTTATTATTACTGACGATAATAACACGCGCTAATATATTTCTCATCATTATAGTTATGCCAAAAATGATACCATTACTTGACAAAGGTGAGCCTCTATATTGATATCTCATTAAAAATTTTTTAGCATAGTAATATCGCGGCTCTGAAGATTGCAACACTGTCTCGATAATTTGTCCAACTTCTTGTAAGCAATCGTTACTTACAAGAAGTTGGGTTTGAAGAGCCACGAATTCAAAATCATTACAATTCCATGAGATATGTGAAGATTGAATAGCACGAAAAAAACCATTTAACAGGGGAAGAATTACAGTGCAAATGTATTCAACTAACTCGCCAAATTAATTAATAAACAAAACGTTAAAATTAGATAAAGAAACAAATAGTTATTATTTATTTAAATTCCAAATAAAAGAACATACCATTGCCACAAGTCAATTTTTTTTCTAGAATTCCAAGAAATGCACAAATATCTTTTACAATTATGTCTCGTTTGTGACCAAATTTAATTGCAATTTTAAGTAGTTCTGATATTAATTCTCCTGAAAGCTGATCCGGTAATGAAAATTCTAATGTAATACGATTACGATTACAATATAATATGAGCAAAATTTTAATCATAATGATAATGATAGAAAAGAAAAAACATATTTTATATATATATATATATATATGTATATATTCACCCTTCCATGTAAGATCCGATTCAAAAGAAAATATTGGAATGTATCTTAAATAATTTAAAAGGATCGGAAGAATTTCGTCAGCATAGGCTTCACACTTTGTTTTTGCTGTAAGTGAAGCTAGAGCCGATATATTTTGTTTTAAGATTTTCGTCTAAATGTAAACCATTAATTTTAATCAATGCAATGAATTGGGAATAAAAACTTATATCTAAACCTTCATAAGTTTCCGAGAACGTACCATTAAAATGATGTTATGATTTCCTTCTTCACTTATATTATCATCCTTTGGTAACTCCGGACATCTTTTTATAAAACGTGATACTTCTTCTTTTGTAGTGTCCGGGTCGATACTTAATATATCAACCAGCTGTTCCATTATCAAGCCATGAAGGTCACATTCAAGACTATATAATAAAAAAAACATGTAAGAAATCATCTCTCTCGAAAAACACCGTCCTTGTTTCATTTAATGACTTGAATCATACCTATCCATTATTATTTTAACTCTGGTATGAATGTGATGTTACGAGTATAAAGGAATGGAAAGTGTGAGAAGTTAAAAAAAAAAAAATGATTTTAAAGAGACGACTAAGTGCAATATCCAGATCAAAGAAAGCTTTCATTTCATACCTTAGAATAAAATTAAGCGCGTATTATAGATTGATGATTGATCGGAACATTGCTGCTGCAATCAATTTCTGTAACAAAAAAATTTCCCCTTTTATCAAAGATTAACATGATGCATTCTATTTTTAAAGGGTCCTTTATGGCACAGTAAGGCGTAGTAAATTTCAGAAATGGCTCAAAAAAAAAAAGGGAAAAGTATTTCTTCATTTGTTAATATCTTTTGGAATTTGTTTTGTTAATTAAATATCATAATTCAATAATTCTAAAATAAACAAATTCTGCACGTTTCCGAAACGTTACATAGGCTTGCAGTTTGTCTGGCAAAACTTGAACTGATTCTGGAAGCCCCTTTCTCGTGAGAATAGTGCCTTTTATAGGGTATAACTAATACAGATTTAAATTATTATTAGAACATAGAAGAGTAGACCTGCTGCGCCGCATCAGTCCCATTTTCTGATATTTAAATAAGATTGAACTTGGAATTTAATCAAAGCACCAGATTGACATGGAATTAACACAAACCATTTTTAATTTTGATAAATATAGTAATTTAGAAAATAGAGTAGGTCAGCAGCATAGGCGATCTAAAACTAATTGTGACGTGGATTATAAGGCGTTCATCGATCAGGCACTAAAAAGTTTTTTCTTAAGAAAATATATATCCTCGGTGTTTCATTGAAAATTTAAACAACTCTTTGCCTTCATTAAAATTAGTGGACGTTATTTTTCCGTTGGTTGCTTCATTACTTCCTTTACTTTTCGCAAGAGCAAAAAGTATACCTGCAGAAAAATTTGGTCATTAAAACTACAAACTTCACGTTCTCATTACTACAATAAATCTTTCTATTTATACTTCTCCGCGTACTAGTTGCCACATTCTTTTGGCACTCTAGTCCATCGGCTTTTAATTTGATATATCTCTTATAAAAAGAAAGTAGAAAAGTACAATGGGAGCTTGCTTATCTTGTCTTTTTGGAAGTATGTTGAAAACTAGTTATAAAAAAAAACCTGAAAATATATTATGCTGAAATTGAATTCAATTTTTTTTTTTTTAGAGAAAACGAAGAGCCTATACGAACCATTGCTGCAAGAAAATGAACGTGAAGCAGTTGCAGATTTATTAACCTATCTTGAGAGTGAGTTGGCTATCCTTCATTAATTATTAACTATTGAATATAGTCATAATTTGATAATTTGGTGCATTTTTTATTTAATGTTTAGATCGTGCCGAAACTAACTTTTTTGAGGGCGACCCATTACGTGCTCTTTCCACATTGGCCTTTTCGGATAATGTGGACTTACAACGTTCAGCGGCATTAGCCTTTGCGGAAATAACTGAAAAAGGTTTTTTTGGAACTGGGAGATATTTCTTAAATAAATTCATTATTAATATTATTCGATGTTCTAATTTGGTTTAATTTTATTTTTGTATTTTATTTTATTTTTTTTCCTGATCGTCCCAAGAAGATGTTAGGGAAGTGGACCGTGAAACTATGGAACCCATTATGTTCCTTCTTCAATCTCCTGATGTAGAGGTTCAAAGAGCGGCCTCTGCTGCATTAGGAAATTTGGCTGTTAATAGTAAATACTCTTTTTCAATATTTGATCCTAAAAATATATCTAAATTTCTAAATTTCCACTCGTTGATTTTCAAGCTGAAAATAAGTTGTTGATTGTGCAAATGGGAGGTTTGGAACCATTGATTCGACAAATGTTATCACCAAATGTTGAAGTACAATGTAACGCGGTTGGATGCATTACTAATTTGGCTACACATGGTAATTTACATATAATTTATTTGAAATAAAAAGTTACTTGATTTATACGTTATGTTTCTAATTAAATATTACCCAAATCAGATGAAAATAAATCAAAAATTGCGAAATCTGGTGCTTTGGTACCGCTTACACGATTAGCTCGTTCTAAAGACATGCGGGTTCAAAGAAACGCAACAGGCGCTTTATTGAATATGACACATTCTGGTATATAATGATTATAATGATTGCGAATTTCTCATGTAAATAATGGTTAATTATATTATTTACAGCAAGTCTAAACTGTTTCGAATTCTAGATGAGAACAGGCAACAACTTGTAAATGCTGGCGCTATACCTGTATTAGTTAGCCTTCTAAATTCACCCGATACGGATGTTCAATATTATTGTACAACTGCGCTTAGTAATATCGCCGTTGATGGTATGTATTTCAATTTTTCTTTTTTTTCTCTCTGTGTTATTATTAATCCTAAAATCAAAATACAAATTATTATAGCTTTAAACCGAAGAAAGCTTGCCTCATCAGAAACACGCTTGGTACAATCGTTGATTGGTTTAATGGATTCTACTTCGCTGAAAGTGCAATGCCAGGCAGCTTTAGCATTAAGAAATTTAGCTTCAGATGGTCAGCTTATTTTATTTTATAATAAATTATTTTTTTTTACACTTTTATTAAAGATTCTTGGTAACGTTTATATTTTTAATTTTATAGAAAAATATCAGCTCGAGATAGTTCGTTCTCGAGGGTTACCACCTCTTTTAAGATTACTTCAATCATCTTTTCTTCCTTTAATTCTTTCGTCGGTAGCTTGCATTCGTAACATTTCTATCCATCCACTTAATGAATCTCCAATAATCGATGCGGGTTTCTTGTCACCTCTAATTCAGCTTTTGGCATACGAAGAAAACGAAGAAATTCAATGTCATGCCATTAGCACATTAAGAAATCTTGCAGCCAGCTCAGAAAGAAATAAACGCGCGATTGTAGATGCTGGGGCTGTTGAACGAGTAATAGAATTGGTGTTAAATGTGCCATTAAGCGTTCAAAGCGAAATGACTGCATGTGTAGCTGTTTTAGCGTTAAGTGGTAAAACGATCTCTCTCTCTTTTTTTATTTAACCATTTTATTACTATATATTATATATATATTTTTGTTTATTCATTTAATTTTTTTTATAGATGAATTAAAACCAAGGTTATTAAAATTGGGTATATGTCAAGTATTGCTTCCCCTGACAAATTCTTCAAGCGTTGAGGTGCAAGGAAACAGTGCCGCTGCTTTAGGAAATTTGTCATCAAAAGGTAATTAAATCTTAAATTCTTAAATATTAATGGCATAAACTTTAATCTTAACATATTTCAACTGATATTTTAAATTTCAATTTAGTTCAAGATTATTCGCCGTTCGTTAAAGTTTGGGAACAGCCAGAAGGTGGCCTTAATGGTTATTTGCAACGTTTCTTATTAAGTACCGATAAAACATTTAAACATATTGCAGTTTGGACTATTGTCCAATTTTTAGAAGGAAGAGGTAAATAATTTATATACAATATATATATAGTTAAGACACATTACTGAGTTGATTTTTAATTTTATATTAGATCCAAAGTTGTTTGCAAACATTTCTTCCTCGGATACAATCGTGTCTGCAATAAATAGCTTGGCTGAATTTGGGGTAACAACTGACGGTGAAGAACCTGATGATGATGATGACTCAGATGAAATCGTTGCCTTAGCCCGTAAAACATTGTCTTTGTTACAATGATGAATTACATACTACGAATGTTAGAATATTAATTCCGAATTTAAATGGTTATTTATATGTAATCATGTAGGATGTAGGATGAGAGGAGAGAGAAATCGGAGAGATATTAATTACTTTATAATATATCTTTCAGAAGTATTTATGACATTTTTTTGAGACATTAATCCTTTAACACTATATTTATAACATGCGATGTTTTATAGTAAATCCTGAATATTGATAAGAAAATGACATTGTTTTTTTTTTTTTTTTTTTTTTTTTTTTTTTGCATAATCATTAGTTATAATTTTATTATCAGGTTTGATGAGGGAATCATGATTTTAGTATCCTGATTTACAGTTACTGTAATAATTTAATAAAGAATTCCTTTCAAATACTTACCCCAATCAGAGGATATTGAATTTATAATTATTTAAAATTTAAATTATATAGGATTATAATTGAAAATGGTGATTTTTTATGCTGTAAAAGTAGAGGAGAGAGAGTATGTAATTGATTAATGTATATTTTTTCAAAGTTCAAGAATCGATGGGATGGATGGATTATTCAGTTAAATAAAATGGGAATTTCGATTTTTTTGGACTCCAAGTCGCACGTTGGTTTTCCATAGACGGGCTATATTGCATTTTAGCAATTATATTTTCGATTTCATTGTATGAGCATTCATCAGGTTTAGTAGACGAATGAGCATCTTGATTCTCGAAACGATAAGATCGCAATTTTCCAACTTTTTTCATTACATTATTCATATACATATCTTTTTCTTTTGCAGATGAAAGATGAAAACGTTGTGAAGCATATGGGGAACTTAATTCACATGTCAATCTGGTCAAATCTTGAATGAGAAGTTGTTCAGGAGGATGCCAATCCTTTTTATTAAAGATGTAGAAAATCTATTTAATAATATTCATAATAAAATCACTGAAAAGACAAATTTTTTTTTTTTTTTACCTGATCTGTCATTCGATTTTTGTCCAAGCGATCAATAACGCCACTCAATTTTGCTACTTCAAAATCTCGCACTTGTCGAGGGCTAAGTTCTACACGTTGATTTACTAAACTTTTTGCGGCAGATTTTTGTATTTGATCCACCAAACAATTTAAAGTTTGATATTTTAATACTGATGTTGATTCCGCGCGTTGCTCTTCAAAACGACCCCGGGATAACTTTTGTATAGCAGATGATAATGTGGCAGCCGTTAATTCTTTCTTTTGACGTGCATTTAACTCCACACGTTGATTATTAAGTTGTGGAGCTACGTAATAAACTCGTTCTATCGCGGAAATGACATTATCTAAATCAACTTTGGTTTTTTCATTGTTCATTATACCTGTACCCAAAAAAGAATACTTTGGAGGGTCGATTATTGTTGAACCACCTTTATCATCAATATCATAAGAATATCTTGGAGGTGGATCAATATGTAATCGATCTCGACACAAACTTGCAACAATTTCCATTAACCTATCGATTTCATTCCAAGTAGCAAGTCGTTCATCTGCAACATTGGAATGTTGAGACAAACTTACACGACGATTTTGTAAAGTGGTAACCTCTTTATGTAACGTGCTATAAATATTATCCCCATTTATATTATGTAAAAGTTCCTCGGCAGAATGAGAGTTGGTAACATACCCTTGTGATTCACTTAACTCTAAAATTTGATAAAGATACCCTAAAAGTGCGGCTAATGTACATGCTAAATTATAATCATCATTAGGAACGTATGGAACGTTGGCATCTAAATGATGTTGAATCCTATCAAGGGTAGCAACATCAGACGAAATAGGTCCTGAATCAATTTGTTTTATTTCATTCTTAACACCTAATTTAGTTGCATTATCAGCAATACCTGCCAACAATTGTGAACGCAACCAAGCATCCCTTTCCTCCCTGGGCAAACTTTCAAATACAGGATTCATATTAATACATGACCTATGACTTTCAGAAGCTGATCTTTTTCGAGTATCAACTTTTGAAAAAGTCGTATTTAATTTGAATACAGGCGGAGGCAAAATATGTAATGTATTCTCAGATACGATTTGACGAAGTAAACTATCGAGCGCTATAAGAGCCACATACTTTACAGTTGTCAAAGATTCTATCACATCCTGTTAAATTGTAATTTTGAATTAAAATAAAAAATTACGTTTAAAAAATAATGATAATGAATGATAATAAAAACATTTTTATATGAATTAATATATATGTAATACCTGTGAAAGTAAAACTTTGTTAAGCTCGTCTTCTCTTTCAAATTTCATATTCATAAATTACCTGAACCTCGTAAACTTTTAGTTACTCTAGAAGTATTATTACAACTATCAGACGTATTTTTTATCTAAAGAATTATTTAATAAAGATCAAATATTTGATTTGTCCCCTCAAAAAGAAAGTGGAGGTAAAATTGACAGTGTCGAGCGGATGCTTTCTTCCGACAAAGTTTTGTGCTTATAGGCACAGAACTCTAAAAATCGGAACAATACAATTCTTGTAAATATTTGCTTAGCTGTTTTAATACTTTTTATTTTTATTTTATTTTATTTTTTTTTTTAAAAAAAAAAAAAATAATAATAACAAAGGAACATTATTTAAATTACGATCTTTATATACATGTTACCCTTTTCATTTTCTTTGTACGACGTTTTGACACCTCAAAGGCAGGGACGATGATTTTCTGTGTTTCACAGAAATTCACAGAATATGGAAGATAATTTTCAAAATTTTGGCCCGATTTATCATCGTAATGCTGGCTGATATTAAGTTTGGCCAGAATTTGCGAATCGTAATGTTGGCTGATCTTGCATAATTCTGGCCAAATCACAGAATTTCACAGAATTAACTTTTATCACTCACAGAATTCATCATAGAAACTAACGAGTTTTTGTGTATTTTTTAACAAAATTTTCTAATGATATTTAGTGATTTAGTTATGAAGAAAAATAAATACTTAGAATTTATTAACCAATAAAAAATTCTTGAGGGTTTTTCCTCTTATAATAATATATAAAGTCTCTTGAATTACATATACCTACATTAAAACCTATTATTACTAATAACATTCTACATTAAGCAAAGTCTAAATTAGATTATAACAAATCCTATAAGGGAATAGGCCCCTACATCAGCCTAAGCTAACTTCTTTTTTGTAAGATATCGAAGAAGAATATTATAAGCACTATTAATATTTCTATTGAGCTTTGTTTTACATCGAGAATAGCAAAACATCTTAGATCTACCTAACTATCTATAAATATAACTATAAGATTTATAAGTTTTGCTTATATATTCTTTTGTATAAATTAATACTTGACACTAGAGATGTTCACATGTTTTATAAATCAGATGTTGTTGAAAATGATAATGTAATCATGTATATATAGCTCAAGCAGTCTTAAACCCAATACATCGTTACTTACATCAAACTATTCCTTGAGTATAAAATTTAGGTAGTAATATTACATGATAATTTTCACAAAGACATATAGATAGCTTGTAATGACAATCATTTACAAGACAACGAATCCTTTTGTGAATATATAATATAACACAACATAATATATAATTAAAAGTAGTATATATGTTAAATTATAAATAAATATTAAATAAATAAATGAATTAATAAATAAACTTTACCTGTAACATTTTCGCTTATTTTTTTAATAAATACGATTGCGTTTACTTTAAAGCTTGTCACATGCATGACTTAGTCGATAGATTCAACCAAAATCATTTTTCCTTCATTTAACAGCTATTTCACTTGAATCATAACCAATCATGAACGTACATATAACTAGATCTAGAGAAATCACTCCTGATCCTTCTTATTAAATTATTAAATACATAAATTTTGCTAAAGTTTTCTATTTTATTACTTAAAATATTATTGTTATTGTATATTAATATAAAAATATAACATAAATTTAATAATGAAATATTGTATAGATACAGTAGCGGTCATAAGTATCCGACCGTCTGAGATCATCTAAAATTATTATATAACTACCCCTTAAATTTTCTCAAAATATAATGTAATACAATACATAATCACCTATAAATTTATAAATATCAATGATACAAAAAAAAAAATTTAGATGATCATCAAACTTTCACTTGAAAAATGGAACTTTCTTTAAAGAAACAATATGAAATTATCTTTTTACGTGAATACCCAGTTGGTCCAAAATTTAGTTTTAGATTTATTACTAAACAAGTACGTTGTAGTAAGTTTACAGCTATTTATTAAGTTAAAAGATATCATGAAAATCAAGACTTAAGTACTTTAGAAAGACTGGGGTGGCCTTGTGTAATATCTGTGAAACAAGATGATAAGATTGTAAAGATGGTAGAGAAAGAACATAATATAACAGCTATTCAAATACAAGAAAAAATGTAAGAAAGAGGTGTTGGGTTTAGTGTAGAAATAGTAAAACGACGTCTTTGTAAGTTTAGAGAAAAGTTTAGTAATGAAATTTCTAAACCTTTGCTTAAAGAAAACCATCAAAAGAAAAGGTTACAATGGGTAAAAAAACATAAGAATTTTGATTGGAATCAAGTTGTTTTTACAGATGAGAGTACATTTCAATTATATACATCAAAAAAAAGGTTTAGCAATTTCCTGATAGAAAAAAAGTGTTTTGTTCTGTTAAGCATCTACCAAAAGTTCATGTTTAGAGATGTTTTTCTATTTCTGGATTTGATAAACTATTTTGCTTTTAGAAGAATTTTATTGCTAAATTTATGTGTGTTATTTATGAGCAGGGTCTTCTGGCTTTCACCTCTAAACTTTTTGGTAAAGGTAACATAGATTGGATCTTGCAAGAAGATAATAATTTAAAGTATTGATCAAAAATCGTAAAAAAATGAAAGAAAGAAAATAGCATTGAGGTACTTTCTTAGCTATTAATATCTTCAGATCAAAATCTATAGAAAATGTTTGAAGGTTAATAAGAATTAATATACAAAAAATAATTCAATCAATTAGAGAGTTAAAGGGGAACTTACAAAAGAATGAAACTAATTATTATCTATGCTTATCGCAAATTTTGTAGCTAGTATAAAAAGGCGTACAGCTGCACTTATAGAATCAGATAGTGACTACATAATGTATTAATTTTAGTTAGTTGGTTATGTATTTTTAAATAAAAAAAATTTTGAATTTATTTATTTGTAGTTGGAGTTAAAGGCGGTCAGATACTTATGACCACTACTGTAATAGGAATGAATTTATGCTTTGAATCTGACTTAAGATCATATAGATATACATGAATTCTTCCTTCATTTGAACCATAAAATAGATCTACACAGATGTAACTTGATCCACGTTTCTTAAATAATGTAAAGAATAAAATAATTAGAGAATATAAGATATATAATAAATTTAACAGAAATTTAAGTAATTTACCTTAAATACTGCAATGATTTTAGCAATTACAATAGAATGAATATTTTCACAATAGTAATAAAAATCTCTCCTCTTAAATTTAGAAGATTGTGAATTTATTTTAGTAGAATTAAAAATCTTTTACATGCAGTTTTCCATCATGTAATTCGTTCCTTATTCTTATTTATTGCTCAGTATTATAGTGCAAACAGCTTAGTCACATCTAAGGATTTTTAATGATTTTAAAATATAAAGGAATTTTATTTAAATATACAACTATTAAAAAAAATATATAATTTAATATCTTTGATATGGTCTACAAACTACATATTTTTTTTGTCTATTTTATTATAAAAATTTTTTTTAGTTATAATTTTTTCAATGTTAATTTTAATAGTATTAGAGAAATTTTTAGCGTCACTAGTATCATGTGAAAGAATATTATTAGTGCGTATTACTCATATGACCATATTTAATTGGTGAAAAAAAGTTTTTTATATCTTACATATTACTGAATTCTTCTAAACCAGTTTCAGTAACCCTATGATAAGACTAATATCATTTGACTGCAAAGATCAGTGTTGGTATATGATATCATATGACCTATATGACTTACATGATTTATCATTTGTCATTTGTCATTTATAAATATTTATGACCTTATGATATTGTCATATAATTTTAACCAATCAAAAAAAAGTATATATAATTTCGATTTTATTTGTTTTTTAAATAGAAATAATAATAAATAATAATAAAATAAAATAAAATAAATAAATAAATAAATTAAAAAATGATAAAAAAAAACCCAAGAAGGGGGTCTGGGGGGTACTTGGTACCCCTCAGGAAAAATTATTTATATATTAATTATTAAGTTTAAATTTTATTACTGTAAAAATAGATTTTATTCATATTTATTCATTTTCGAAAAAAGTTTCAACATATGTAGGTAGTTCTAAACTATTTATAAAAAGAAGAGATAATTTTCATTTTGCATTTAAATCATCAGCTGGATGAACATTTCGATTTCCTACCAAAAAATCATAATTTAAATCTCCATTAAACAGCAATTCATCATTACTAATTTCAACCTGATTTTCATAATTAACCTCTTCAATCCATTGAGAAATAATTGCTTTCCATTGATTTTCATTTTCTTCAGTATTTGGTTCTATTTTATCTTTTTTTCTTTTTTCTTTATCATCATTTTCTATATTATTATTATCATCACTTACTATTATTAAATCATTTTTATCAATATTTTGTTCTTCTTTATCAGAATTATTAGAATCATCAGCAATTAGAGTTGCGATATGAAGCCTTCTTATTTGCTGATCAGTTTGAGTAATTTCTTTAATTCAATGTTGATATAAAATATTACTACGAATTTTACTCATTGCAAGAACCTTTGTATGCTAAATAATAATAAATAAATAAA
>CAJVPP010000175.1:0-42363 GCA_910592005.1 Funneliformis mosseae | reverse complement strand
ATAATTTAAAATAAATTTTTTCATATTTAAATATTTATAAGTTAATTTAAATTTGACTTAAAATTTGATTTGAACTTAATTCAACTCAAATAAATTCAAGTCAAAATTGAGTTGAATTAAACTCGAGTTGAATCAAATTGAGTCGAATTTAAAATTTATATAAGTCAAATCAAATCAAGTTGAAAGATTTTATAAAATAAATTTGACTCAATTCAACTTAAAAAAAATGAGTTGAATAGAGTTGATCTTTAAACTCGACTTGACTTGACTTATTCAGAACTCTATTCATAGCCTATTAATATTAAAATTTAATATAAACTTAGTTAATTTTTCTTCAACTGTGTCTTAATTTTCTTAATTTTTTAATATAAAATTTTAATTTTTTAGAATAATGATAATATAAATATTCTTAAATATTAAATTTTCTATTAATTTATTAGCAAAAATATGTGGCATTTCATTATATATAAAATTATTATTTTTAAAATCACATAATAAATTAGTAATTTTATAATATGATTATTAATTATTCTTTAGCTCAAGTACTAAGAGATCTATTTCACAACAAAATTTAGCTAATTTTTATAATTATGTTAGTATATTATTTAAATTATAAATAATATTTTTAAATGTATAATATTATAAAATAATATAATATTGATTATGTGTCAAAATGTAACAAATGTATTTAGATAAATAAAATAAACATTTTAATCTTTAAAGTTTAAAAATAAAAGAAATTTAAATTTATGATTAGGAATTGAAAAAGTATTAATATTATAAGAATTTATAAATAATAATATTTTGTTAACATTTTCTTAGAGATTTAATAAGAACATTATATTTATATTGCTATAATAAATTAATTGAAAAAAAATATATATATTATTATAAAATTTAAATCAAAAGGAAAAATCTTTTTTAATTTATAAAAATATATACTCAAGAATAGATAAAATAAAATGTGAATTTTAAAGATATAAAAAATGGTTAACCTTTATCTATAAAGATAAGTATTTCTATAAATCTTAGATTATAGTATAAATAAAGAATAATATTTCTACTCAATATAAGTATAACTGATAACTTATGATATTTTTTATATATAAAATTAAGTATAAAAAATTGAAAATATTAAGATTTGTAAAGATTAATATAATTTTATAATTAACATAATCTGTAAATTTAATAATAACTTTTTTAACATAATTTATATATATTTTATATATTACAAATTAATATTTCATAAAATTTATAGAAAATATATCTAATATAATTTTAAATAATATATAATAATTTGCAGATTTATATATTAATTAAGTTATTATTATATATTTAAATTTTTATTATTTGCAATAGGTTAGTATTGTTATGTGATAATATTTGTAATAGGTAAAGATAACAATATAATTAGTTACAATCATGTGATACTTATTTATTACTGGTTACAACTAGTTACAACTCAATTTTTATTAATGTTATAACTAGTTGCAATTCTACAATGCTTATTTATTATTAATTATAACTAGTTGCAGCATTATTTTTAGTGATAGATAATATAAAATAAAGTGTTAATTTCTTAAAATTTTATATGATAACTTGTTTGATAATTAATAAAAATATTTAATGCCTAATTATATAAATATATATATAGTCAACTCTTGATATAGCAAACTTTTGATATAACGAATTTTTTGAAAAAATATAATAAAAATACTCTTGTTATAGCGAATTTACCAATCAAATCTCTTAAAATCTTTACTATAGCCTTATAGCGAAGTTGAGATCTAGAACATAAAGAGAATTAACTGTATTTTTATAGAATTTATTAATTATAAAAGAATATAGATAAAATACGAATATATTTAAGATACTTAAAAAGCTACAGACATTAAAAATATATAATACTATAATAAGTTACTAATTTATTTATATAAATTAATTATATAAATAAATATATAATTTTTACATGATTAATATAATCAAACCATTAATATATAATATATAATTATTATATTTATTATGTTAATTATATCAGAAATATTAGAAATATTTAAATATGTTAAATTTATAAATTTTTTATATTTTATAAATTATATTATATTTATATATTTATATAATTAAATTAGAATAATGATATATAATTAAATATAATATTATAAAACTTTAAAAGTAAAATTTTATTATTTAATTATTTAATTAATATAATTTTAATATTATTAAATAGTTTTTAATATATATAATCTAATTAACTTAAAATTATATAAATTTATTTATAGAAAATAAAAAATAGTATATTTTAAATAATAGGTTAAATTATAATATATTATTAGTTAAAGGTATTTTAAAGTTATAATAGTATTATATGATTGATATAATAAGGCATAATAAATTTATGATATTAAATTAAGTTAAAGATTATAATATTAGAATATTAAATTAAATCTGAAATTTATTAATATGAAAATACTAATTAAATTAAGCTAAAAATTTATTGATTAAGAGATTATTAAAAGGTTATTATATTAAGTTAAAAGAATATTATTATATTCTAATAATTATAATGATATTTATAATTTTACTTATATATTATATTTTAATTGAATATATTTAAATGTAGTTTAAGTTATTTAATAATTTATATAAATTATAAATATTTAAAATATAATTTTTAAATTAATTTTAAAAAAAGTAAAAATAAAGTAATAATTAAAGATTAAAAAACTTTTTACTTGATTTATACTTTTAGTTTAAATTATAATTTTTTTTAAATAAAATTGAAAAAAATAAATTATTTAACAAAATGTAATTTATAATATAATAAGAATTAAAATTAACTTTTATTATGCATATTTTTAAATCATATAACTGTAAAAAAAATAAAATAAATAAAGAGTAATAAATATATATCTTTAATATTGATAACATAATCATAATTTGAATTATATGAAAATATATTTATATTTATTAACATTAATCTTATCTTATTAATTTATAATTAAATAATATTTCTTTCTTTTTTTTAAAAAATTATATATACATAATTCTTTTAAAGTTTATATAAGAATTTAATTAATTTTAATTAAAAAACTTATTATTACTTACAAATATATATTTTATAACTTAAACTTAACATTGATACCAAAATTTTGAACGTTGACTAATTATATATATTTATCGAATTTACACAATTTGCAAAATTTCATTAGAATTAATACATATAGAAATTACGTGTGTACTTAAATGAAATCAAAATCTACAAAGATTTAATAAATAAAAATTGGGTTAAATAGTTGGGGAAATTTATGAAAAAAAAGACACACTTCATAATTAATCATCATAATATATTTAATGTAAAATAATTACCATAAAATTCAACGAGATAATTAAGCTGAATAAGGTATTCATTCTCCTTTTTTGGTAGACTTGTGCTTTCGTTTACTTATTTTTATCTGGACTTACGACGTCGTTTTTCAACAGATTTACCTTTCCCTTCCTCAGAATCCTTAATCGAATCAGCATCATTATCAGAAAGTTCTTGACGACTACGTTTCTCATCATTACCTGGATGCTCGGTTATATTTTCAGGGTCACTAATCGTTGTAATTGGTACGGCCGAAGATGAGGATCCAGCAACGACTTCATTTGAGGGATCGAGTGGTTCATCATTATTATTATTATTATCATTATTGTTGTTATTATTATTATTATTATTATTATTATTATTAACTTTCCGATATCTGGTCTCTTTCCTAATCGGAATTTTAATTCCTTGTTTTGCGAATGCTTTTGACAGTTCAGTTGATTCTATTTATGTATATATGGTTAAATGAAAGATATACAGTTATTATAATGATATAAATAGGGTTGAATAACCAGCTTAAAACCAGAAATCATCGACATCTGACCACAAGATTACCTGTCATTCCGGGAAATTTTTTTGCAGAATATACCTTAAAAGGATCACTGTACACTTCAGCTGCGACACTCCCTCGACTATTAGTATATCCATTGAGCGATCTTATTGATTAAAAGAAAAGTTCGAAAAAAATTTTAATTTTTAATTCAGTTAAATCCAACAATCACAAAGTGACACTAAACATGACAAAACAAGAAATAAAAAAATTTTTTTTAAAAATATCATGCATCTAAGATAACCAACCGGAATTTCATCCATAAGTGTAAAGTTCCACCGAACTTTATGCCAATTACCAAATTCCATTTCACAATAAATAGTAATAAAGTAAATTAAAAAAAATTTCTAATAAACAAGCGCTTACCGAACTAACAGACCCTTTACATCACAAAACGAAAATTTTAATGTAAAAGTCCCTTCGGTACGTACGGATAGGTCTTGGAATATGAAATAAATTCCTTGTTGACCCAAGTCATTAGTGAGCACATATGCGGAAGAAGTGCAATGACCCATAAGGTTTCGGGTGCATGAAGGAGCGTTTAGTGACATGACGGTAGAACTGGGACCAGTTGATTGTGTGGGGATTGAGGAAGGATTTATTACCAAGCTGCGCTCATCCGTGCAACTTTCGGACCATAAACCAGCATGCACGATCATCATAGAATGATCGACAGAACTAACCAATATTTTTTAGAAAATAAAGTTTCGCGTCAAATCGGATTGACTTAAAAAATAATTCATGTAGTTGAAAAAAAATGATGATGATGGCACGGCTTACGTTATCTTTTTTTTTTTTTTTTTTTAAAAAAAAGAAATTTGATTTGCTCTAATTAACTCCGAACCATCGAAAAAAATTTTTGAATTCTCTCTTTTGTTTTTCTATTAAGAAAAGTTCTTACCTTTCAGGTATAGGAGTTCCATCGTCAGTAGATACGAGAAGCCTAACAACGGGTGGAGGATCGATTGGACGGCGATCTTTATCTCCAAAACCGCACATTCTCGCTCGAATAGGTTGCTGGGAAACCTCCAATCGGTATCTATATGGAAGAAAAGGGATGTTTATATATGAAAGAAACCTTTGAACGAATTTTATTTACAAGACGTGTAAATGAATTTTTTTGTAGGTTTCGTGATGAACGTGAAAATATTCTAATACCCAAAACTTAATAAACTAAGTGCTACTCCATAGGAAAAAGGAAAAAAGTAGGGTATTTCGACACTTTGTAATATAGTTTTACGGAAAAAAAGGTCATAACGAGAGGTGAAAGAACCAAAGCGAAGACAAGTCATGAAATCCGAAAATTCTACTTATACACTAACATTATTGGTGAGTCTAATAAAGGTTGGGTATGCCGATCGGAACTAATCTCCATAACGATAGTACGTGTTGGTCAATTATCATATCTTTACTACCGAAGAACAGATTATATTTTTTCCAGAGAAATATCGGCTATGGGTTTAAATATTTTTTAAAGTCGCGCAAACAATGGTTGGGCTAACAAGCTTATTATAAATATGGTAATAAACATCATTATAATAAATATTATTTATATATATAAAATAATAAATAAAATTAGCACATGTAGCAAACACAATGCTACTACTTTATGAAAATTGGTACGAGTTTCTTTGTTAGCTTATTTTGCGAAACAATAGATTTGTAAAAATGTGCTCCTCGATCAAAACATAACGTATTTAGCGTATACTGAGGTACGGCATCATTTCCCCACCAACCATTACCTTTTGATAATTAAAAGACCAAGTAATTTCAAATTAAAAAAAAAAAAAATCACGAATTAAACCTTTTAATTTTTTTTTTTTTTTTTTTTTTTTTTTTTATGAGAAAATTTCCCAATAACACAATTAATATTTGGTTGATATGTATTTATTATTGTTGTATATTTGGTATTTTTTGAAATTTTAATTTTTTTGTGGTTCAATGCACAATGGCTTAGCCAACTACGGATGATTAATTTTTTTTTTTTTCAATTTTTTTTTAATACGCTGTGATGATCGAACCTATGAGGTGAATCGTGTGACGGCATTATTTTTTCCGATCGAACTGGAAAACCTAGGCAATATATCTTATTATGGTAAATTTCAACAATTAGACAATGCATAAGTGCAGTTTTATGTCTTTCATTTAAACATAGTCATACTGTTATACAACACAAAAAATGTGGTCTATCAAATAACTTTAAAGAACCTTTTTTTGGAAAGTTTTACATTTTAAAAAAAATAGAAATGAAATTTTTACGTAATGATTATCGTCACGTGTCGCAACTTTTTTTTCTTACAGATGAGATTATTTACCTTGCAGTATATGCATCATGACGTATTCATTTCATGAAAATCTTACCAAACTTTTTAACGTAACCAACCCAAAATTCGGTCTTTTGTGTACGGTGACAATTCCCAAACCTAATTTTACCTCGTGTATCATCGGCTATTTATAGAACTTGAGAAAAATAATATAAAGTTATGTATACGTGTTAATTTTGGTTGGTGGTTTGGTTTTTTTTCTCTTTTTTTTTTTAATAAAAAAAAATACTATCAGGAAATAAAACATTTCGTAATGTCTTACCCTCCTTACCAACGATCGGCTAGAAAGCAACAAATCGATCGGCTCAATGATAACCCTTTTAGATCGTCATCCTCATCAAGTGGTAGCGTTCCTTCAATATTTAAGACGAGGAACTCTCAACCTGGGCTTGGGGATCGGCCTTCTAAAGTAAATATTGTATTATGGCGGTTTAGCATTTCATTGTTTTCCGTACTTGAGCACGCTAATTTTTATGTTTTTTGTTCAACCTTTATCAGAGATCTAGGTTAGATGTGGAGAGTCCGTTTCGTATGTCAAGTCCATCAGTAACTCCTTCTAGGGATACTTTTAATTTTATGCCCGACTTGAGTTCTTTACAAAGTACGTTACAAAATAATTGATCTGATTTATTATTTATTTGTTTATTCATTTACGTATATATATTGATTTTTATTTTTTATGATCTTTTTAGAATCCACTTTAAATTTTACAAGTTTTAGCCAAAAACGTGATCAAGACTTGGTTGAGGCTCGTACAAAGATTCAATCTCTCGAAATATCAAAAGAGAATTTAGAGTTGAAAGTTGGTAGACTTGAGGCTGAAAACAAAAATATTGAGCTCAGGAACAGAGAACTTATTCTTCAAAATGAGGTTTTTTTTCTTTCTTTTTTTTTAAAATAAAAAAATTGCAAATTATTGTAGTTTTTTATATTCTTAAAGATTTTCATTTTCATTAGGGATTAACAAGAGATAATGACTTTTATAACAATCGAGAGAAAGAGGCATTGAAAAGTTTGGGAGATTTGGAACACGAGAATAATTTATTGAAAGTTAGTTTTATTAATAAAAATATCTCGTTGAAATTTATTACCAATGTTTTTTATAAATTATCCTTTATCTCACACACACATTTATATAATAATTCAATCATTAGCAAGAAGCTGTTCGTGCATCTCAAACACTTGAAGATGAAATTCGGGAATTACAACAGAATTTGACTGAACTTAAATCCGAAAGTCAGATTAAAGAAAATGACTTGGCGCGTAAACTTTTGAATTCTGAATCAGAAGCATCGAAACTTCAACATCAGATCGATAATCTAAATGAACAGGTACATTATATTTTGGACTTTGAGAGTGTTGCTTAATGCTAATTCTTCCATTTTAAAAATTGAGATTAGATTCGCCAACAACATGATATATCTGCTTCCAGGAAAAAACAATTGGACGAAACTCAGCAACGATTGGAAGAAACACAAGAAAAGCTAAACGAGTTTAGCATGTTATCTGATCAATTAGATCAAATTGAAACTCTTAATAAGAAAATTCAAGGTGTTCGATCAAGTAAATTTTTAGTTGACATTTTAAAACAAATCAAAGTATTAACGGAATAATTTCTAACTATTAGATCAGTCAAACCTTATTCAAGAACTTGAATCAAGAAATCGAGACCTAACAAGGGAAATTAGGCACAATAAACAATTGTCTCCTAGCATTCAAATTTTACAACATAAACTAGAAAAGGCGGAAGTTCAACTTACACAAATGAGTAAACTTCGCCGAGAAACTGCTGAATTGGAAGTTGAAAACGCAATGTTAAAAAAGGAACATGTTTCTTGGTACTTGTAAATTTTATTATTCGTAGTTTGTGTTATCCTTAAAGCATTCATTTGCTTTCAAATTATTTATTGTATTATTTTATTTAATATTTTTTTTTTTTTTTTTATAAAAAAAAAATGATTGTAGGGTGTCTCTTCTTGACCGAGAAGGTGATAGCATTAATAGCGATACTCCATATAATGTTGTAAATGAGCTCATTTCTAGGCGAAATGAAATAGAACTCTTAAAGGTAAAAATCAGTTCTTTGGAAGAAAAGGTCAAGAATAAAGACTTTGTAATTATTGATTATGAGTCTAAAGTAAGTATATTAAGATATTGAAAATGACTTTTAACGTTAATTTTTAAAAAAAATTTTTTTTTGATTCAGGATCAATTTTTCTTCACATGTTAGATTAAAAAATTAAACTACAAATGCCAAGCCATTGAAAATAAATTTTTGAATGAGATAGAAGCATCCAAAGGAAGTAAGGAGCTTCTTCAAGTTGAAGTTGAAATGTTGAGGAGTTCTTTGGTAAGCGAAAAAATGAAACTGATTTTTTGTTAAAAAGAAAATATTGTAACAAATATTTATAAAAATAAAATGTTTAGAAATCTTATGATGAGGAAGAAAAACATTTGCAATCGAACTTCGATATCCAAAAAATGGAGAGAATTCAGAATTTGGAAAATTTGCTTGCAGAATATAAAACAAATCTCGAACAATCCGAAATGAGAGCAATTGTTGCTCAGCAGCAAAAACATGAAGAATTTAAATATCCGGAAACTTTAGAGTTAGACCTTCATTCATTCGAGGTGATGCGAATTAATGAAGTATTAACTAATGGTATTTATTATCTGATTTGTTTAATAAAAATTTCTCAGTCAATACATGATCAGAACGTTTTTTTTTTCCACTGACAAATATAAATTCGTTGATTTGCATATAGAAATCTTTGAACTTGAGTATGACAAAGCAAATATGCACAAAGAAATGGCGTCTTTGCAAAATCAAATGAATATTTATGAAGAATTTGATTTAAAAGTTCGTTCCTCCGAGTTAATTAAGCAGAATGAGGTTCTACAAGAAAGTAAGACTTCCTTTAATTATTTTAGGACCTTATATTTTTATGTTTCTAACGTAAATTCGTTTTGATTAGCCGCAAAAGAGCTCGATGATGATAATAAATCTTTGAGAGTAGGAATCGTTACATTAGATAATCAATTCGATATTCTTGACAAGGAATTGAATGCAGGTGAATATTTTTATTATTTATTAATTTTTTTATTTTTTTTAATAGGATCTTTGTATCTTTATGCTTTCGTTTTTGTTTAGATTTAAAACGGCTCAGTAAAGAAAACGCATTTTTGAGAAAGGAATTCTTTTCATTAAATAATAAAATCGATGCTCTTGAGAAGGAATTGGGTAGAGGTGAATGCGATTGGGCAACAACCCGAGTATGTGATTCATTTATTCATTTTTTTTTTTTCCTCGCATTAACCTAAAAGGCTGTCCAGTTCTTAATAAGTGCTTGTTTTTTATCAGGTATTGGAGATAAAAGATAATCCTGCTTCAAAGGAAATTTCTTTACGCGAAAATAAACTGCAGGGATTAATCACAGAAAATCAAGAATTGAAAGATAAACTTAAAGAATTACTTCAGATTCTTGAACATCAACCCAACACTATGTTAGGATCAAATGGAGATAATGACCAACAAAACGAATTGAGAATTATTCCAATTCAAAGTTATTTGAATTTAGAAGAAGAAAATAAGCAACTTAAATGTCAAGTCGCGGATAAGGAAAAGAGAATGACAAGACTTAAAGAAGTGTGTAGAATCGATCAATTATTAATGGTAACTTTGACACTTTACTAATTTTTTTTATCCGTTCTCTGCTTAAAATAGGTTTGGACAGATAAAGCCCAAGAATATAAGGAAGCTGTTTATAATCTTCTTGGTTATAAGCTAGAATTTCTTGAAAACAGTCGCGTTCGTTTAACTTCTATATACTCGGAACAAAACGATCATTCATTCGTTTTTTCCTCTGATAATGAAAGTGGTACCATGCAACTTATTAATGGTGGTAATACCGAATACATAAAAAGTCAAGATAACTTGATCAAATATTGGGTCGTGGAACGTGATTCTATTCCTTGCTTTTTAAGCAGTTTAACTTTAAGGCTATTTGAACAAAAGAAGTTAGAACCGATTAATGGAGAGGTGGAAACGTTAGCGGGGTAGACTTTTCGGTGTTCGATAATTATTTAATGATTTTTTTTTTTCTTGCTGTAATAAAGAGTAAGTAAGGATTTGACTTCTGGTTTAGTTTCCTAACATGGAAATTTATATCAATCTTCGATTCTATATAAAGAAAACCAATAGTCGATCGATCAATTATTTATAACGATAGAGGAATTTCTAAATTAAAATTAATAAAAACGAAATTTTTTAGAAAAAGCATAATGGTCAAATGTCATGATGATATATGTTCTCAAAAACAGAGAACACCCAAATCACCAAAAACTTGCAAGGGAATTACGCATGTCGGTCAACCTTGTAAAGTTTCTGTGGTCTCTGACACGTATTGTCATCATCATAAAGAACAAAGAACTGGGGAAAACATATATGGTATACCAATGCAACGAAAAAAGAATTCGTCTAATGATAATGATGGAATAGATGAACTAGATTATGAGATGCGATCTCTATCGTTAAATAAAAGCCCATCAACACGAAATGATTCAAAAACAAAGAATAATGTAATTGGCTCAACTTATATCACAATAAACCACAAAAATAAAAATTATCAGATTTCGGGAGAGAAGGAATCAATAACTTCACAAACAAAGAAAAAAGTTCTTACAAGTACTAAATGGGAGCAAACAGACACTCATAATAAATTGCAAACACCACAGCGTGGAGATGACAATTTCGAGACGGCAAATAAAGGATTTCCGACTTTAACGATATCATTTAATGCAAGTCCGCTAGAATCTTTAATTGAAAAGCGCAGTGCTAGACAACAAATAACGTACAAAGAATTATGCGAGGTATTGGAAACACCTTATCAATCGCCAATAAGGAATGTTCCAGATATAAAATCACCTATGACGCCGACGACGTCGACGACACCGACAAGAACAAGCAAGCGTTCGTCGTGTATAAATGAGTCACATGAATCGATGACTGATAATCAAAATATGACACATACCGATTTAACTAATTATGATCGTAGCCCATCACCCACTTCCTCGTTACAAAATAAAACTGTCAAATTAGTTAATCAAAAAATCCAAGCTTCGGAAGAGATTGTTAACATTGAGGAGGAGTTGGAAAAGACCATATACGTTCCTGGTAAGGCAATATTAAAATGGATTCGTTTTGGAGGTAATTATACAACCAATTTCAACATATTTTCATGTTTCGTGTTTTTTCCCCCCTCCCTTTGATAACATTGGTTTTTTTAAAAGAGTGGATAAAACAAGATCTTTCCCCGGAAACAAGGCGTTCATTAAAATCCGAAATGGAGAAGCCAATAGCCGATAAAGATGAACCTGGTTTCATCTACGCATATAGATTGCTTGAAGGTAATAAATATATATGTATATATCATTTGAGGTAATAAATATTTTTAATTTAACTCATTTATGTTAAATAGGACCCAATTCCGAGGAGATGGATAAATACACATTCTATAAAGTCGGTAGAACTTCGAATGTACATCGGAGGCTTTACCAATGGGCCAAAAGATGTGGATACAAGCCCAAGTTAATCGAAGAATTCCCATCTTCAAAGGATAGTGAAGGGGGGGAAGGTTCACGCATAAACGTTGAAAGAACAAAATGCAAGTATACGCATAGAGCCGAAAGGCTCATTCACATTGAATTGACCGCGCGATTCAAAGCCGATGTCGAAAAATGCGAGTCCTGTGGGCGCTCACACAGGGAATGGTTTAAAGCCTCATCGGACGTAAACGATGAATTTGTGTTGCATAGATGGGATGATGTCCGAGAAGTAATAACCCATTGGATAACCTTTGTTGAAAAGGTTTATGGTACCGGATAAAATGATTTTCTTTATATCATTATTGTATTTATTGTATTTGTCACGTGAACAACCCAAAAATGAGTTATTACCTGTAAATTAGAAACCATTTGAAATTTCGTCGAATTAATTGGATTAATTCGAATTCTCTTGTACTTAGATAATAACTGTTATGATTATATTTATTTAATATTTATTTGTATTTTTGTATTTGTAAGTTTCAAGAATAAAAGAAGGATTAAAGTTTTCTTGTACATAATTGGGGTATAGTAAGAATTTCAATATTTATGTAATGATGATACCATATTACATTGTCTGATGAAACTTTTAAGATATTCAGATGTCCGATTATGAAAGATAAACCCCAAAAAGAATTTTTTTTTTTGCCAGAACGTAGTGTCACACCCACGTTTGTTGATCCGACATTTGTCATTGCCGCAGTATTAAATTCATAAAAAAAGTGGGGCACAATTTTATAATCGGAAAGAAAATCTCATTCAAGTTTGGGAACCGATGATGTCAACCAGATAAAGTAATCCACGTTTCAATCCATCCGCAGGAATAAATAAATGCTTTACAGGGGAGGGGGGCTTACAAAAGTGGCTGTTGAGGAAAATAACTGATTAGCAAGATGTGCGAAGCATTAGGAATTGCGGGAAAATCTAATTCAACAAACTGAAGGTTTATTAATTACAAAGATTATTTTCACTTCTCATCAATGCGTAAGAATAAAAAAAGAACAAAAAAAAATGATATAAATTTTTTTTGATCTAAGCCTCTCTGCAAATCGTCGATAAATCGGTACATGGACCCTGCTTTGATATCAAGGGTATTTTTTTTTTATTATATAATTTATATAAAGTTCAAAAGATTGAAGATCACTGAACAGTGAACCGTCGATCATTAAAAAATTGGAAAGAAAAAAAAAAAAAATACATATATTCCCAAACTTATGTTCATTTAAAAAATGCATTTTTTTTTTTTTTCTTTTCCATTTTTTCCGTTGTATTGTCCCCTTTTTATCCCCCATTTTCTTGTGTGTGTGATTTTATTTCGAGAAGGGATAGTCCTTCCAAATGGGGTAGTATTAAAAATATATCAAATCTATGATTGGTTTGTTTCATTTACATCGCGACTCTGGGTGATAAAATTGGGTTTCAAAGGTTCCTATACTTCGTAATCTCATTCTGATTTTTATAACTCCCTTTGGGTTATTTAAAAAAATCAAGGGAGGGTCACAGAGTGTAACTGCGTCAGTTTATTTATGTGTGGTCGTTTATCTATTTCTTTTATATAAATATTTCATTTAAATATGCCACGAACGCGTTTTTTTATGAATTTTGGGGGCTGTTTTCCGTATAATCTCTACATCTAAATTTATATCATAGAAATGGGAAAGTCAACAGTCCAAAAATTCTAGACTGAATGCGCCACTTTGTATTTTAGCATTGAGCCTGGTTTCAATTTCTCTCATTCTCACTTTCCCATCCTCTTTTCTTCCAATTCTTGACTCTTCTGATCCTATAGAATAATAAAATATATATATTTGTCTCATCTGTAAATAGTAAACCTTGAACTTTATTTATACATACATTTGTATAGATTTTATCTATACTATTTTAATCTATGAAAAAAAAAAAAAAAAAAAAAAATAATAACAATAGATATATATATAAAAAAAAATTTTTTTTAATTAAGATATATTTATTTTTTTATTTATTTATTTTATTTTATCTTATTTTATTCAATTGTTAACAATTTAAACAATTAGACCAAAAAAAAAAAAAAAAAAAATCAACTGCTGCGTTTTGATTGGTAGTAATTTTTTTTATAAACAGGGTCTATTCTTTCTTGCTGAGCTACCGGCTGCCATTCCATTTTTTCGATCAGGTAGAAGCACTTTCTCGTGTTCTCTGGCTCTCTTTTTTTTTCTTTTCTTTTCTTTTCTTTTTTTCTTTTTTTTTTTCTTTCAAATCAACGATTTAAAAAAGTTTTTCATTTTCAAGGTTTTACTTGTTTTATAATTTGTTCTCTTTATGTGATAACAATAGTAACCTGATACAGTTTCGTTTGTTGAAATTCTCTTCGACTTTTAGCGACGACCTGTAACGTGTTCACGAACTACGTAAAATTTTTTTTACGTCGCAGCCTCACTTATCAAAAAAAAAATCTTTTAACGAATTAACGATTATTGACGTGTCGCGCTGATACGACCAATTATTTCTTTTACGACTTTTACGTTTAATATCAAATATTTTGGTTTGTGTTTGTGTTTTTTTTTTTCTTTCTACTTTGATGAAAAAAAAAAATATTTAAAAAGACTTGACCCCTTTTTCTTTTGTTTAATAAAAAAAAATTGTTACAACACGTTTTCAGATAACAGGTAAAACTCCCCACCCCCTACTCTCTCTCCCCTCCACACCTTTGATTCTACCTTTGACTAAAATATTAGTGTGTGAATCTGTAATAAAAGGCGACATAATGTTACCCGTAGCCACACCGCACATACATTCAAGTTACGGTGGTTTCCCACATTTTGGATCAGCAGGAGGATATCCTCCACACACGTAAGTGTTTTTTTTTTTTTTTTTCTTTGCGACCCGAACCGTATCCCATTTCAAATATCACACGAGCTATTCCAACATAAGCGTCATTTTAGTGATATATGAAATTGTGACAATGTCGAGTTTGCGCAACAGGTTTATCTTGTTTATTTATAGCATATGTGATAAAGATTGAATTCTTTATTATTTTCTGGTTTGTTATCTAGTATCAGATATCATCCAGAAACTTATTCTCCGTCAACATAGTTAGTACAATTTTATCTCTGTTAATTGATAAATACTTGATACGAATTAATAAAACCAATCAATCGATCAAATTATTTAAAAAACAACAGTCCGACGTCGCCACCAAATAGTGCCTACAAAACCGGAGGTATTCAAAATTCTCAACTGTTGAGCCATGGTCAATTAATGCCAACCACCACACTTCCACCCGTAAATTCCGTCCCTGTTTCATCACAACCGGATCTTAGTCCAATCAATTCTCCGCTTAACTGTAGTAATAACGGTGCCAATGGTTATCATATACCGCATCACATTCAGCACCCTAATAATACTACTCCAAGTCCTTCTTATCACAATTCATCACACCTTGAACAAGGTCAACAATCTCCGGATCATGATTATAGTAGTTCCGCTACTCCTGTTAGCATTCCCTCTCCGCCTGAAAGTATTCCCTCTCACCAATCTTCGTCGTGAGTAATTAACAATCTATTGTCAATGTATTTATTATATGATCATTCTCCTAATTTGTTCTTTTGATCCGATCATATTTGTGTAGAAACTTGCGGTTTGAAATTCTTCTCGAGGCACCCACCGCCTCTGCACAACGTATTGACGAATCTCCTGTAACTTATCTTAATAAGGGTCAATATTATGCGATTGGAATACAAGATCATGATAAGTATGATACCGAATATACCACAGTTTTCAAAGTAATGTTTCATGATGATACCCATCGCAAAATTGCTTCTACTTATTGGGGTTATTGGTTGACGCAACAAACGTCCCCTAAAAATTCCCGGGCCGTTGAGATTGGTAAGTAAATATTTGGAAAAATTCTGGTAATAATAATTCAAAAAAATGAACCCGCATGATTCTTTCCTAAAAGATAAAGCCGCCTCCTCCGGGATCAGTAACGTGGAGATAAAGGCCTTTGATCGCGTACAAGTCCAATGGAATGGAAAGAAGGGCGCAAAAATTTTTATACGTTTCAACTGCCTTTCTACAGATTTTTCTCGAATAAAAGGCGTTAAGGGTATCCCACTAAGAATTCACGCAGAGACCAAGTGCGACAATGGTGCGATCTGTACATCTCTTGAAAAATCCTACGCCAAAATTAAGCTATTTAGAGATAAGGTAAGGGTTATTTAAAAAATACAATTATCTATCCCAAATTAATTTTCTAATCATTGTGTGATATTTTTTTTCGTTTAGGGTGCTGAGCGTAAAAACAAGGATGATCAAAAACATTTAGAAAAAATGTGCGAGAAGATGAGAGGTATTATAAATAAAATCACGGATTTTTTTATTTTAATTGTTCAACGTTCATAAATTAAATGAGTGTTTAATATGTTCAAGCCAAATCACAAGAAACCACTCCAATGATAATGATGTATGCGCCACCGAGCAATATAACCGTATTTAACGAATATACTGGAAATGACGCGCCTAACGATGATGAAATTTTAAGTCTTTCCGAAACTTTAAATAATCTTGACCCGGAGGTGGAAGGTAGTGATTTAATGACATTTCAATTGGGAAAACGCAAGAGATTTTCATTGGGACCCGATTTCTTGGAACCTTTGGATTGCGACCCTACTTACATTCCACACTTAAGAAAACGTCGTGCGGGTATTTAAAATATATCAATTGGGAATTGTTAATCTTGTTTTGTATTTACATATTTACACTTATATATTCCTTTTTTTTTTTTAGTTCTCTGCATTTACGTTAAATTGCCGGGTGAATCTGTATATCGCGCTGTTTACCTAAATCAACTTACTGTCCAAGATCTCATTTCAAAACTAACTGAAAAACTCTCCGAGAAAATTAATCTCCAAGGCCAACAAATCACAAATGTGGTTAGATGCACCAAACGTAACCTTACCGTTCGTTTTGACGACGATTCAGTTCACCAAATCGAAGATGAAACGGATATGGATGTCGAATTTCATCGGATTGGACAGGATGGAAACGTGCAATTAACGTTAAAATATTGAGACAAAGCAGCGAGTGATAAATTGTTTTATCAATGAATTAACGGACATCATTATTATTTTATTAAATATATAAATATTTATAAAATCAAAAAGAAAAAAAAAAAAACAACAAAAAAAACCAAAAAAGAAATATTTAAAAGTTCTCAAATTGGAATTTTTCTTTTCTTCATAATTATGTAAATACTTTACTTTTCTTTTTCAAGTGCAGGTGTGAAAACTAAAAAAAATTTTCATTATTTCAAAACCATAAAAGTATATTTAAAAAAAAAAAAATTCGGATTTAATGTT
This sequence comes from Funneliformis mosseae, assembly GCA_910592005.1. Lineage (NCBI taxonomy): Eukaryota > Fungi > Glomeromycota > Glomeromycetes > Glomerales > Glomeraceae > Funneliformis > Funneliformis mosseae. The sequence goes on along the minus strand of CAJVPP010000175.1, from coordinate 25,188 downwards.
GGTTATCGCAAACAATCAATCTTTTTTTTGGGTTTTGGGTTTAAGCTTTTTTTTTTGCTGATTCACTTTTCATTTTCTTGTAAATATTTTTTTCTTTTTTTCCTAATTTTCTAAAAAGCAAAAAAAAATAAAAATAAATAAACTAAAAATTTTTGGGGATTTTAATTGTTTTTGATCGAAATTGTTGGGATCAATTAAAGAAAAACCGGCAAGATAAAGTGTGGCGAAAATCAAACACGACTTAATATGAATTGAAAAAGTATTCCATCAAGTTTAACCTTATTTATTTGTTTATTTATATGGGATTATTTTGATTTACTGATTTACATATTTTAAAAAAAAAAATTCTTAATTACTAACTAAATAAAAAAAACTTTCAATTATGGTGATATTCATTGATGATTTTTGTCAAAAGTGGAGGGATTTTGGTAGACAAATTGCTTCAGGACACTTATTACAAGTTTGTGGAGTTTGGTAACAACGATAATTTTTCTGACATGGAGGACATTCAGGAATAGATTGCGTGCAAATTATACAATCTAGTGTCATAATAATAATAATAATAAATAAAAAATAAAAAAAAAAAAGTATTTTTATTATTATTATTATTATTTATTTATTTATTTGGTACCTTCGTGATTTTTGACGCATTTAGCAGTTCCACATGAATGACAATCAGGTTCCTCTATCACGCACTCTTCATCTTTGCCACACTTTGGACAAATAGGATAAGTAAAGCATTTGATACAATTATCATCTGTCCATCTTTTTTTATCTAGTAAAAATCATGAGATTATTTTTTTTTTTTTTTTGTTTAGTTGGAAATTTTTTTTTGATTGAATAAGAAAAAGGAAAAAAAGGAGGCGCTTTTTGGTCACAACTCTACCTTCTATCTGTTTACAGTACCCTTTTGGACACGAGTTACAGTCTCCCTTGGTCGGATAACATTCTTTTCCTTTTTCACAAGGAGGATCACAATCAATGTATAACGGACATACAACACATTTTGGAGCTTTTTTTGTTAAAAATAAAAAAAAAAAGTAAACAAAAAAAAAAAAAAAATAGGGTTTTAATTTTTTTTTTTTTTGTTTTTTTAATAACCAATTTAATCCAAATTTTTATGGCTTATTTACCAGAGTTGCTTGTTATTATCAAAAATATTGAGATAAACCCGATACAGGTTAAGAAAAAATAGAATTTAGACATTTGATATTTTTTTGAAATATTTTGGTGAATAGGACGGGAAAATCAAAAAAGATTACGGTAAAAAGAAAACCTCTTTATATAATTATCAACATAAATTTAAACGTAAGGTTTAAGGCGCAAAACGTCATGAACGGGAAAACAACAATTAAATATATATTAAACAAAAGAGGAAGTTGTATTCAGAATTTGGGAATAACTTTTAAAGGGCATCTTTTCAATCCCCTTATTGTATGATTTGATAGAAATCCTAATGATAGTAAAAATCATAATTATGTGGCTACAAACAAAATTTTGATTATTTTATTTATTTTTAAACATAAAAAAAAAATAAATAATAAATAGGACGGCTCATGAGGTATCATCGTCGTCACTGTCATCGCTATATACAAGTAAAGATAACAAAGGGTTCAAGGGTTTACTATTATTGGTCGTTTCTATCGAGTCTTTCCCTTCAACTAAAGTTCTTTCTGATGATTCTTCTTTCGAAATTTCTGGATCATTTGATTCTTTAATTTTAATTCGTTTAATTTCTCTAGCCTGTTCATCATCATCAGAATCATGTGGTTCTCGCTTGACAGTATGAGATGATTGTTCTATAATAATAGGCGATAATACTAATTCTTGTTCATTAGTTGATGATGGAGGTTCATGTTTAGTGGGAAGTGATGATCTTTCTTGCTTGATTGTTACCAGTAACGGTTTACTGCGCGTTGATTTGGCGGTTTTCTTCACCGCATTCGCTAATATCTTTCGTTGTGAATCATGTTTTTGAGTATTTTTTACCAGTGCCGGAGCCGGTTCATATACAATGGGTTTTGAAATTGCAATTGCAGCCTTATCAGCTTCAGCTGCAGCTCTAATTATTTAAAACCATGGGAAAAAAAAAAAATAAGAAATTCTCAGACGTGCAATAAATATATATACATTTATCGCTTTTTTTTTTTTTTTTTTCAAATAAAGTAAATTCAATGAATACAAACTGCCTAAAATTTTCGAGTTCTGCCTCATCTTTTTTCATCTTTTCTAATTCTTTAACACGTTCGTCACTCTCTACCGTCGCCAAGAATTCTATCTCATCCTCGTCCAGCCTATGAATTAAATTACCTGCAATTGTTTTAAGCTATTTTAAATCAATTCCTCAAAAGGTAAAATTCACATAGATTGATCAAAACATACTGTATCTATTCATCTCTTGAAACGATTCCTCCTTTTTCATTTTTTGTTCTTGTAACCTCTCGTATAATGTTCGAGGATCATAATCCTCCTCAATAGGAGGAGGTTCTAAGATAACATGAAGGTTTTCATTTGTGTCAAAAAATAAATTGGATGATGGAATAAACTTTTTTCTTGAAAGTTCCAAATTTGACAATTACTTTCGTTTATTCTTTCAAAAGCTTTCTTCCATTCTTCTTCCCTCTTAAGCCTAGCTTCTTCTACTTCCTTTGATGAAATAAATTTACTTTCCATTATTATTATTATTTTATTATTTTTTTAACGCGAAAAAGGGGTGGTTGGCTTTGTTTGATGATGATCTACGGTGGAATCTAAGATAATAACCAAGCACAACCACGTCGCACAGATCTCAAATTTTAAACTCAAAATTTCCACCGAAACCTTTTTTTTTTTTTTTTTTTTTGAATTATTGTTATATTATTTATTATAATCATTGAAAATAAAATAGAATCATGTCGCGAGCGATTCGTAGCGTTTTTCAGAGTCCTTTAATAATAAATCATACAACCCTACAGACAAGAATCCTTCGTAATTATCAAACGGAAAAATTATCCAAAGGAGAAAAGTATCTCTTTGATAAGTTACATTCGAAATTTAAACCTACTCGATTACACGTGGAAGACATATCAGGTGAGCAAATAATTTGTTCGTTCACACCGAATATAATTGCATGTTCTTTTGATCTGATGAGCCTCACTTAAATTATTATCATTAAGGAGGATGCGGATCAATGTACGCAATCGAAATTTCTTCAGAAACGTTTAAGGGACTCTCTGTGATTAAACAGCATCGAATGGTCAATGAAATACTCCAAGATGATATTAAGAAAATGCACGGAATACGAGTAATTATTAATAAGAATTTTTGTTATTATTTTATTATTTTATTTAAAACCTTTTTTTTTTTTTTTACATAATCTTCTCTAGCTTAAGACTTCAGCAGATTAGAATGATATTAGAATTTAGCATCATTCTAGAGGTAACTTTTTAAAAAATTTCTATCGTCTAAACTTAATCTATATACAAAGAAAAAGAAAAAAAAATTTTTTCTTTTTTTTCGTTCCAAATCAAATTGAATTTTTTTTTTTTTTTTAAAAAAAAAAAAGAGGGAAAATAAAATTATGTTATAAATAATTATTTTAATCCACATACCAAAATTGAATCAAATTTGTTTACTGATTAAGTTTATTCGTCAGGTAATTATCATTTGAGATGGTCTTTTGCAATGATGACCAAATCCGATTCGCAACTTTTAACGCAAATCCGGCTGTTACCCATATACCACCAACGAGTCCACTTAATCTTACCAAAAATGTGACAAAACTTGAGCCATTTTCGATGATTCGCACAGAAATTGGTTCAATATCATATTTGAAGAAGATTCCTTTGATAATTAGGATATAAGTAAGTAAAAGTTAGTTCGGGAAATGATATGTTGTAACCGAAATTAACAAGCAAATTTCGAACCTGGAACACCGATTCCTCCTTTTGATGAATCAATGATACGAGAATATTCCGTAACTGAATATTGATTAGTTAACAAAACTTGATTACTATTATCTATGTATGTCGTCGGGACCTATATTTCAGGAAAATATATATGAATAATTTGCGGTATGAAACATAATAAAACCTTTCTTGTACAACTTACGACTGACAAAAAATACATAAAAGCTTCCACATCTAGATTTAAAACAAATTAATTGAATTAAATGAAAACGATATTCTTACAAATACGAATTTTTTTTTTAAAAAAAAAAAAGAAAAACATACGAGCTTCGGCAATCTCGAAACTATTATCAAGTGGATTTATTAGGTGCGGATAAAGAGTTCCAAATGAGAATTCATCAATTCTATGTGTGAAATTCATTTCTATGCAAATGATTAATTAAATTAGATCAATATTTTTAATTTTGTAAATTGCAAAGAATAAATGTTGCATACCTTCATCAGCCGTATTATAAAATCCATATCCATATCCATGGCCAAGTGCGGTAATATGCAAATTACCGGTGACTTTATTGACATCTAAATATCCAAAAATCCTGCATGCTGTCTTTGTATCCCCTACAAAAGAAATTTTTACATGAAAATGGATACTGATCGGGAACTGCTTTGGAATTTAAATAGTTACCATTGGCATCATCGTTCTCAGGAATTGGGTTGAAATTTGAGGCAGCTTTCACCATTTGTCTAAAATCTAATCGTGAACTATAATTATCACTAAACGTGGGAAGTGAAATCATTGTAAATAAATTTACCTGGTTACAATAAACAAAATGGTTAATTGAAAGAAAAAAATTAGTTACCTTAACAAATGAGCGGATCTGACTTCAAAGGTCGTCTAAAAAAAATTAAACTCGCGTGATTAAACGACAACCTCTTGTGCATTCAAATTCAATATATTTTATATACCGGTATTTTCTCCAGTTCGGTTGTCATGTGCAGTCGCTCTCCAGCAACATCTACCACGTCTACCGTCAAATCTGATAAAACGGTACATTTTTAGTTTTGTGAGGTTAAATCAAAAAGTAAATTTAATCATTAAGGTTAACTCACAAGGGCATTGAGTATTTACTGTAATATCAACGTTAATCTGTAATTCGTGGTTTATACTTTGATCTACCACAAAGTCATATTTTTGATCGAGATACCAGTACTCTCTGAATTCACTAACTATCAAAAACCATAAACATATCGATACAATGATTGTCAAAAAACCACCTTGCGTACTTCGATTCTGACAATCTGCATCAACCTTTGGAAATGCATCGAACACGATCGCTTTTTTTAAAATTTTTGAAATCATGTCAAGGATAAAAAATCGGTTTGAAAGTGAGAAAATCTATTTATAAATTACTGATATTTTTAACCCCGTTATATTAGTGATCTAAAAATACATCATGTAATTTAACTAATTTAACATTGTACAATGCATTAATGCAGTAAATGTTATGAAATTTAATTTTATCTGTCACAATTATGGAAACTCCATTAAATTTTTTTTATTTTAGTTGATCGAACTATTATCGTTATACGTATTCCTTCTGATACGCCCCCAATATTATTTTACTCTCTTTTTACTCATCTTTTTTTTTTTTTTTTTTTCCTTTTACCCTTATCCTTCCTTCCTTAACTTCTAAATTCCGTATTAAGTCATTGAACTTTTTTATTAATATCAACCAATATGAGCAGAGGTGGTTATGGTGGTGACTATGCGGTAATTTCAATTTAATTAATTTATTTATTTGTATTCTTCTCATCTATATTAGACAGTTGATTTCGTGAACTTTTATTTATTGTTTATTGTTTATTTAACAGGGAGGGCAGGGTCAGTATGGTAACGAATACGGAGGAGGGTATCCACAACAACCATATGGCCAACAGCAACAGTATGGTCAACCACAATATGGTCAGCAACAAGGTTATGGTCAACAGCAATATGGGCAACAACAGAATTATAATCAACAGTCATATGGACAACAACAACAATATAATCCAAATGTGCAACAAAATGTAGAGATGACTCAGGTCAATCCGGATAATATCAATGGATTTTTTGACGAGGTACTATATTCTTTAATTAGGAAGGATAGGAAGGATCAATGCAATTCATAAGTTACTGGCGGTTGTCACGTTCTAGATATGACACATAACGTATCACGCGTTTTTTTCACCTCTCGTGAATTCAATTTCATCAAGATGAATTCGCGTTCTTAAAAAAAGAAAAAACCAACCATATATATAAGTAATTTTCTAACCATGTTAATTATTTCTTGTTTAGGTTTCGTCAATTTCTGATGTGATCCGTCAAATAAAAAGCAACATTAGCCGTATTGATGAATTTCATTCACGTTCCTTGGGAACAATCAATGAAGATGAAGCCACTAAACGTCAACTTGATTCCATTATCGTAGAAACGCGTCAACTTCTTGTTAAAGTTAAAGATAGAATTAAAAAAATAGAAGTCTCAAATTTAAAGGCTAGTCCTGCGGACCTTACAGTTCGAAAGCAACAGGTTATTATAAAATGTATTTCTTGGAATTGTAAACATTACATCTATGGTGTTCTAAATGAGCCCTTTTACATTTTTAGACAGGTAATCTACGTCAAAAATTTATGGATACTTTACAAGAATACCAACAAGTTGAATTTCAAAATCGCCAAAAGTTTAGAGAGCGTATGGAAAGGCAATATAAAATTGGTATGTTTGCATGGTTCGATTGGGGCCGTTTTAAAATGCGTTGAAACTTTTATTGTATTATAATAGTTAAATAAATTAACTATTCATCATTCAATAAAAGTTAAACCCAATGCGACACAAGATGAAATTGATTCAGCACTGGACAATGACGACGGTGGACAGATTTTCGCACAATCGGTTGGTTTTATATTTCTAGTTATAATCATTTTAATTCCCAAGTTCTTGACGTTATAATAAACTTTTTTTAATCTCGTGATTAAATTTAACCGTTTCATTTAGCTCATGAATTCAACAAGATACGGTGCAGCAAAGGATGCATTACAAGAAGTGCAAAAACGACACGATGATATCAAAAAGATTGAAAAAACCATTGAAGTAATTCATTTTTCAAAGCTAATATTCTTGAAAATGTACGGTTTTGATCTCGTTTTCTTACTCATTGAATTGACATATCCTAGGAACTTGCGAATCTTTTCCAAGAAATGCAAATTTTAGTCGAGGCACAGGACACACAAGTTACTCAAATTGAAGAAAACGCTACTCAAATACAAACCGATATGGAGCAGGGTGTTGTCCACGTGGAAAAAGCTTTAGATAGTGCACGATCCGCAAGAAAGGTAGGTGGAATTTTGGGTCATACATCTTCATTAAGGATGTTTACTAAATCGAACCACTTATATCCTTTTTAGAAAAAATGGTATTGTTTCTTCATTGCCATAGTTCTCCTAGCAATATTTGCTGCAGTATTATACATTTATGTTATTAAACCCATGCTTAACAAGCAAAAATAATGGAGTTTAATGAATATCATATATACTAGTAGTTTACCCTACCTTAATTATTGCGGGTCAGAAATTTGGTGGAAAAAAAAAGCAATTTATGCGGACATTAATATCAATTAAATTCGAAGTGTATCATATTATCGGACATTTTGATAATTTATCATAATCCACTCATTTTCCTTATGATTTCCCTTTCATATAGAATTATTTAATTTAGATATTATGGGAAAACGTAAAAAAAATATATATATATTATTATTAATTCTCTCATACTTTTATATACTCATCTGTTGTCTACTATTATTAATATTTAGTAATTTGCATACTTTTTATGTAATATTATTCATCTTCTGATTGACCTTTTTTTTTAATTATTAATTAATTGTCCATATTCACTCTGTATTAAATCTTTTTCTTTTTACGTAAATTGAAAAGTTTCTAATACAGGTGATATAAAAAAATTTTCAAATAAAAAGTTTACTTTGAATTCGATTGCTTTTTTTTATTAATAGATTCCTTTAATGACGAGATTTCTGAATCTTTTTCTTCTAAAGTGCGTAACAATTGAGTAATACGATAATTTAATTTGTTATTTGTAATCTTTAAGGCGTAGAGTTCGTCCTCTAAAGGTTTCAAATTTGTTGTTTGTGCTGAAGTATTTTGATCATTATTTAATCCTATCATACATAAATATATAAATAAAAATATATATATTAGGTCGTTCAATAATTTATTTGGGATACTTGGGAAATTTTTTTATTTTCTACTAGTTACCAGAAATAACTTCTTTTAATTCGGAGATTTGTGCTTGAAGACCATTGATAATGATGTCTATTGAGGTTTCAGACATTTCCTTGGTTAAAAATACAAAAAAAAAATTTTTTTTTTTTATAAACGTACGGAACGACGATCAATGTCAAAATAAGAACGTGACAAAATTTTATTTATTTTTTTTTTTTAAAAAAAAGAGAACCATAAAAAAAAATAATATAAAATAAATAAGATTAAAAAAAAGATTATTATTATTGTTTTTTTTTTAAAGAGCCGCGATCATTTTATTAAGTGATCCATTCTCTTTGGCTGCTAAAAGGTCATCACAACCTACATAATGATGAATAAGAATCAATAAAGAATGAATGATGAAAAATAATTATTTTTTTTTTTAAAAAAAAAAAAAATAAAGCACCTCCAACGTGTTGACCTCCAATGAAAATGTTTGGTACGGTATTTTGTTTTGTTTTCTCTTTGAGATATTTTTGAATGTCAGAACCTTCAGCTACATTTTCAAATCATTTATTTTATTTATTTTCTTTTTTTTTCTTTTTTTTTTTGAAATTTCAAAATGTCTTTAAAAATAAATATTGCTTACATTCAGTATCTAATTCGATAGCTTCATAATTTTTGTTTAGACTTTCAAGTACACCCTTTGCCCTTTTACAATATGGACAATATGATTTGCTAAAAATCATGATTGGATTTTCTTTAATAAGTTTCTATATTATTTCATTTACAAAGGAAGAAAGTTTAATAACAATTCTCTTGATTCCCCACATTTTAATAAACAAAGACATCATAAAAAAGACATTTACTTCAACGAGATCTTTAACACCTTTACTCATGATTAAAATTTTGTAGTTTTGAGAAAGAAAAGGGAGGGAGCCTCATGATTTACGAATCAAAATAATATAAATATATGATAAATTGTGGATCTTTGACAAATTTGTAATCCATTTTTATTCATCATTGCGCATTTTTTAATACTTATTTGTAATAACTTTGATGGAATTTCATTACTAATATTTTCTAGCTTTTTATTCGTGCGTAAATTGCACTAAAACAATTTTAGCGATCGATTCACAGAAAAAAAAAAATAGATTCTTTTAAAGACAATTAAATGCAAAATAAAAAAGAGGGAATAATTAAATACTACTACTATGATTGTATCTGCTCAAGTGAAAAAAAAATTCATATATAATTATTTATATATAAGGATGTAAGAACGAAATCACTTCGATTTCACAAGAACAAAATAAACGAAAAATTAATTTATATCGACTAAATTTAAAATCTCGAAGCGACCATGATTTCTATGTACCAGAAGGCCTAGAAACCGTGGATCTTGATGATATTTTTATCGATGCCGTTGTCCCCAAGGAAGTTTTGGACCTTGAGACGTTGGTCTCCTTGAAGTTGAATTACTTGCCCAAGTTCTTCATCTTGTACAAGCGTACCGTTACAAGCGAATTCCTGTATTAGAAAGTAAATAGAAAAAAAAAGAAAAATCAAACTTGTAATTGATCTTAAATATTAATCGAAAATTCAATCCTATAATTTTTTTTTTTTTACCTTTTTGAAAGCTTTCAACAATTTTTTCTTATCATATTCACCAGGTAGACCTTGAACAGTGGTCAAAGTCTTTCTACCGTTTCTCTGTTGTATACGAATATCTAAAAGGACGATCAGAAAGTCAAGGAAATAATAAAACATGTTTTATGCCAGTAAATGTATAAACATACGAAGAATAAACTCGAATAGATTTTATTCATATGAAAATGGTCATCTATAACAGGCAGATGACCTTTTACATAACATTAAAATAAAAGGATACGAATATACCCTTGAGGTTGTCCTGCGTCTTCTTCACCGGTGTCAGCAAAAGGGTCTATTGATCAAAAAAAAAAGTTGGGTAAATACGGAGGTCAAAAGGAAAATAAAATCTTTAATAAACATACCGTAGCTGTTAAGATTTTGGATGGTGGTCTCGGACATAAAAATTACGGTTTAAAACTTTACAGAAAAAAATAAACAGTTGGAAAGGTCGAGTGTAAAAACTTTTTGTATTGTTTATGAACTTTTGATTAGGGTGTTATTTTCTTTTTTTTATTTTTTTTTGTAAAAAAAAAAATCTGTTCTGGAACGACGATTAAAGGGTGTTTATATTTGGTTTTTTTTTGGGGGATCTCGGTTATAAAAAATGTTACACATGATTTACAGCCGATTTCGAAAAAAAGCAAGGTGGTTATTCATATTTTGTCCTAGTTCAATTTCTTAAATTAGATTAGGTTGCCACTTATGAAATCACAATGATTTATTTTTTTCAATTATATAATTATAACATAAAAAATATAATGCTCCCATAATTTGTTTATCAATTAAAATATGTTGTTCCGTTTTTGATACTTTCGAGTTCTACAAAGATCAAAAAAGAAAAAAAGGACGACGATTATTTATTATATGAAAAAAAATAAATAAATAAATCAATCAAGAGAACAAATTATTTCATACCAATATGTTATGCTCAATTCCAAATGTATTGCTTCGTTTCTTGATTAAACCAAAATCTTCACAATATTCACACAACTTTTTTTTTACGTTTCTAATTTGATATTCTTTCCCGATATCATGTAAATTTATGCTATATATGTCTTTTCTATACACGTCATCCTCATAATTCTGGAGAATACTTATCTGACGCGCCAAGTTATAGGTAGCCTAATGAACATTGATATTATTATCATACAGAAGATAATATTAAAAATTTGAAATGTGTCGTATATAAATTATACATACATAAGCATCGGTTGCAGCATATTCAACCTGTGATGGGCTAAGATAGATATTATTCCAATTGCTCAAGATCACATTCCTTGGTTTCGCTAATTCATGTTGCAGCTACCGTGAAAAGAAGAAATTAAAAATTATGATCAAGCAAAGATTAATCATTTGAATATTATTCCCTTACCAGCACTTCAACCATCTTATATAACGCGATTTTTCTTTTGGAAGAAGTTGAGGTAGACATATCCGTCCTGACTTGTACACATAAATGACTTAATTCCGCAAGACTTTTGCTTTGAATGGCATAATCTTTTAAAAGTTTGGTTCCATCTCCTTGTATATTGCATCCAAATTTGATCACATTTTTGTCTTCTAAAATACTTTTTAGTACCGCCGGAAACGTTGACATATGACTAATGTGAAAAAGAAATATGGTCGATGAATCACACAGTTGTAATAAAGATACTTTGGATGGCTTTGGAAATGCTCGCCATTCACAATCCAATCCAAATGTATTAGATCTTTAATAATTTTAAGGAAATCGACGCGTTTAAGCATTTTGGGGGGAAATGTTAATATATTTCTATGTTAAAAAAAAAAAAAAAGTTGAATATAATTGCATGCAATGCAATAATCAAAAAGGAATTTTTAACTTGTTTCTAAGCAACCATTCGTTGGCTTCAAGTGAAGACTTCGTATATTTCAAGGTATATGTTTTATCATTCTTATATGATAATAATGGCAAATTGTGCGTTTGTTCGGTTTTCGTTTGAATATTTGAAAGAACTTTTTGTTTCAAGCCACGCGTAATAGGGCCGAATTTTCCACTGAAGACCACGTTAGTTCTCTGGTGGGTTATTAATAATGTCAGTGACAAGTTAAAATAGTCCGATAAAATAAAAATGATTATTATCTCACTCGACCTTGAACTTGTTAAGCATGTTCGTTCACTATATAGGTAACCAAGAACGAAATATTTTACGCGTAAAAATTCTCATATATCATAAATCAGGGCCCCTTCATAAATTCCGTATACCATAGAATTTAACGGGAATTTCAAGTTTTATGATCATTAATTACTCAAACCAATGATCTTTACAATTTTGTATTCATTAATTCAATGAACGTGATTTATTTGTTTCAATGTAGATAAAAAAGAGAATATATAATAAAGAGAATAATGAAAATAAAAAAAATAACTAGCTATAATATATCAAAAATTTTTATTGTAATACTCATTAACCGCATCCACAACATTTACCATAAGCATCTTTCTCTGAATTGTTCAAAATAAAGAAACGTTAAAAAAATTATTCACGTATTAATGAAATAGTCTTATGATTTTGAATGAATAATTTACCTTCATGTTTAACGATTCTTCTAATTCGATTGGATCCACCATTGGAAGAACTACTAAAACCATTGCTTTCTCTTAGAGTTTCAGCTGCTGAAGGCTATTTTATTATTTTAAAATATTTAGTGAATCTATACAATTTCTAATTAAAAACGCTCTTGCAAAAAGACTTACCGAGAATAAAGTATGAAAGAAATTGAAAATAAAGAAATATGTATACAAAAAGAAGTCATACACAACTCTCGTAATAGTTCGTTGTTCACAAACTGTTCCGTCTACGTAATAATTGATCGTTCGCTTAGAACATTGCACCAAAAATACGAAAAGAATACGAAAATACCTACCTTTGGCGATATACTTTGTCATTTGGGTTTTTTTTCTTAAGAATTTTGATATGCTGTAAAATTTGTAAAATTGCAAAATATTCATTAATTAATAATGTCTAATTATAGATATGCATTGTAACGTTGTAAAGTTAGACGTTGAGGAATTTGACATTTGATAGTTCTTATTAACAAATATGGTAGACTATCGTTATTATCAATAGTAACATACCACGTTTTTTTATTGACATTCCCAACTTTTTTTTGAGGAAAAAAAAAAACTCATTAACCACATAACCGTACTTTGTAGCGATGATGGAACAAAGTCACAATCTAAAAACTAATATATTTCCAAATGAAATATTTCAACATGCTCTTGCATTACTTCCGTTAAAAGAAATATATTCATTCAAGCGAGTCAATAAAGTATGGTATCGTTTATGTGACCATGCAATCGTTGAACACATTACAACCTCGGGTTCAAAGATCCACGTTCGAGCTGGTACCTCAAAGAAGCCAAAACTTTGTTATGATCTTAATTTCGTAGGTTATGATCCTATTTCAAACATTTTCACATTCCAACCTCTTCATGATAATATAGAATCGACTTTTTGTTATCTAAAACATTTGCGAGAAATTAGAATATTATTTGGAGAATGGGAAGGTGTCAATACAACACTAAACAAATTTTCCCCATCGGATCCGAAATTTGAAATTCCTAATAGGCATGTTGATCCGCAAGCATCCGAGGTGTTAAGACGTGCTAAATTAGAATTTCATAAAAATTACATAGAGTCCTTACGGAAAGTATATCAATTAGATGATGAACCTTCATTAAAAGAAGGAACCATGATATCCTGTTTAGGAGACAAAGATATCGTATTAAAGTGTCATATAACTACCGCACTTCCTTGTAATGTACCGAATGACCAACTGAATTTCGAGGATGATGATGCAGGGGGTGTGGTTTATAGTTTAAAGATAGATTTCGTTAAAGTTTGTGCTTCTTGGTTAGTTTCTGGTACAACATCAAATTTTATTCCAGAGGATTCGCGAAATCAAATATTTGCTCCTAGATTTAATCTTTTGGATCAAATTCTTGCCGAGCACAACATTACAAGATATTATCGTTATTCTTCAATAGTTCTTAAATGGATCTTATCAGATTATGATAGGAATGACAAAAAAAACCATCGAATTAATTCAACGTATATTATCTACCCAGGGAAATTTTTCAATACGAAGTAAAGTTGAAACGGCATTAGAGGAACAAAATGTGAAAAAACAAAACATGTGGAAATATTCTTTAGTAGCACGATTCCTTTGCGATCCTGATTCTTATCCTGATCCTCTCGACATGGTCGTGGATAGGGTTGTTCGTGCCGAACGTAGTGAATCAGATCAAATGAAAGACAATAATCATCACAAACTTTCAAGATTCTCTCGTGGATTATATTTCATAAAAATGAAATTTATTTTATCAGATACTTAAACATTTCTAGACTTTCATTACCCCCCCCCCCCTTTTTTTAATTTATTTACTTTGTATAGATTAAATAATTTTTTTATGATATATTTATTTTTTTTTTTTTTGATAAACGTATTATTTATTACAATTAATAAAATACAATAAAATATGTTAAGATGAATCGGTACTTTTTACTACTAATGTCTCGCTAGAAGATTCAGGTGATGATTTTAACGACCGACGATAACTACAAATTATAAGTTCATGTTAATTTTAATCGTATATAATAAAACCGTCCAACAATAGATATGTTATATACTAACTTCCATATTCTATACATTTGGGTTAATCCAGTTCCAGCTACAAATATATTTACCGATAATAAAGTATAATTTACAGGGATAATTTGTGTGGAATATCGTGACCAAATCAATCCTGTCGCTGTAAGAGCTTTATACAAAATACATTCAAGTGGAAGATTAAAAATGAATCCTAAATTCCCGATTAAATGATTTGAAATATTATATACGAACCGCAAGTTTGAGATACTGATAACGATTCTGGGGGTCGCTTGAGATCGCTTATACCAGCAATAACCAAGCCCTAAAATAATAACATGGTATCACTAGAGAATTCATGTCGTAAAGAAAAAATATTTTAAAACGCTTACCCATTTCATAACCGGCGCCCAAAAATGAACGGTTTTTGGACCTTATCACAGAAAAAGAATAAAAACGTATATAATCAGGGTTTATAGAAAATGAAGAATTCCTTGAATATACAAACAATAAATACCCGCAGGATGATTAATAAATCGTTGAAACCTGGATGAGACTACCGCATTCGCTGCCATTTTGGAAATAACAAAATTTTAGGTGGTTGTATAAACAAATTTCTCTTACGAAACAAAAATAAAAAAAAAATAAAATGGCGATTTAGTTTTTGAACATAACTCACATGATTTGTTAATTTACCCTCCCGATGTAATTCTAATAATCAATAGATCAGTCAATTAATTCTTACTTAAAAATGTTCTTTCAGTGATAAACAACACATGATCCTTGTTTTAGGGTGAATGAACTATACTATTTTAAAATTCCTATTCTATTAGTTTTCGCTTATAAATTTTAAAAATCTATAAAATTTTTTAATAGTTAATAAAATACATTTCAACAATTTTAATTCAAGTCACTCTCTGATTTTTTATAGTCTAATTTTTCTTCTCTATAGAAACTTTTTTAAAAATTTTTACAAGTTTGTCTAGTGAAAAACTACTTTAAAACTAATTAGTTTTAAAAGTGGTATTTCACTTGAACTATATTATGACCCACTTCATAACCTGGATAATACAAATAAAACCTTGTTATCACTTTATAACCTGAAAAATGCAGGTATAATCTGATTACCACTTCATAATCTAATATTTATAATCTAATTATCTTAATATAATCTATTTTCATAATTCAATTATCACTTCATAATTTAATATTAGTTAACTAGTTATTTCTTGATTTTTCTTACTATTCATATTTATATATTTGAATGATATAATTACGACTTTATAATCTAATTATCACTTTATCTTATAATCTAACTATTCTTATTTTCCTTCCTATTTTTGGCCTTTTTTATCATTAAAAAACTATCAATATATTGGTTTGCTTTTGCATCTTTTTATTACTAAAAGCTATCTAAATGTTAACCTATTTCTATGCTTATTTTATTACTAAGGAAATATTACATATTTATTAACTTCTATGCTTTTTTTATTGTCAAAAAATATCTTATTAATATTAGGTGATATAATAAATTTGTAATTAATTTTGACTAATACTATAATATAATTATAATTGATCTTAAAGAATATAATTTAGCATTATTCTAATGTCACTGTCAGAAAACTAAAGAGATTCTATTAATTTGTTAGTTTCAAATCACTTTTATACTAGATTTGATGCATAAAATTACCTTATTATAACTTAAGATTCAGATTCTTTCTCATTATTTTTTTATCACTTTTAAATTTTAATCTAATAGATTAGTTAGTTAAAGGATCAGAAATGTAATATATATTTTCATAACTTAGAAGTTTTAACTTAAGAATTCTATAGCTAAATCTACTGTATACTAAAAAAACTAAAGAATAATATTTAATAATAATCTATTTTCATATTTTATATAATAATTTTTTTTGATAAAGGATTTATCATACCTAAATATATATTTAAAAATGTATAAACTTCTTCTAATTTTTATATAATAATTTAAAAAAATATATTATAATATAAAAAACTCACATAATAAGAATTATATAGTATAATAGAAATAATCTGTATAATTAAAATATATTGTATAACAAATGATTTATAAATTAGTGTAACATAAAAGATTTACAGATTAACTGATAAATAATCAACCAATTTAGAAAAATAAAATCATTAATTATGATGATATGTTTAAATTAAAGATACTAAAAAAGAATTGAAAAAAATGTAACAATTCTAAGTTAAAAATACTAAAAAGAAATTAAAGGAGAAAAATTAAAAAAGAAATAGAATAGTTATTAAGTAATAATAAAATAATACTATAGTTATAATTAATACTAAAGATGGTTCTTATAATTACTTTCAAATTTCAATTAAGTTATAATTTAATTGTATCATAAGTTACAATTCAATTGCATCATTTTTCTTTTAATTATAGTGTATATCTTTAATTAGTATATTATGAAATAATATTTAATCATAAATTATAAGATTATTGTATAATAATTGAGTAATAATTACTTAATTTATAGCATAAATATTTAAGATAAATAAGATAATTGTTATATAATTCTTTAAAATAGATTATTAATTAGCATAAAATTTTTTTATTATAAAAAGTTTAAGAAAATTTAATTAACTTTTTTAAGAAGTAAATTTATTAAGATATAAATTATATTTTTTAAGAAATTACCTTTTATTTATTTTTTAATAAAGTAACTTTAAAATAAATAAACTTTTGAACGTATTTATTTTACTTATTGATAAAAAAGTAACTATAAATAAATAAAACCTCATATAGTATTTTTTAAAAAATAAAGGAATATCTCTTTATTAGTTATTATTATATATCTCTAAAATAAGCAATTTATGTTTACTATGACAATGCTTATTTTTAGGTAATTAAAATATAAAAAGTCAAAGAAGTTAATTGAACTTTTTAAAATTTAATTAATGTAAATCTCATAATTATAGATCATTATTTGATATATAAAAGATCACATAAATTTCACATAATATATAAATCAGTTTTAAATTTATTTACTACAATATGTTATAATACAATGTCTAAAAGAAAACAAATTAAAAAAAAATTAAACAAGTTATTAAATACAGATAAATTCTTATTCTATAATGTAGAAAATAAAAGTTATTACATACATAAAGGAGAAGAAAAATATTAGAGTTACAGAATACTTTAATATTGATATTGGTATAGACTTCAGTAAAAGTAATAATACTCAGTTTTTTAATAATTTATGCACAATTTTATAATAAAAAATCAAAAAAAAATTTTATTTTTTGAAAGACTGACCAAAATTATATATATTTTATTAATTAATTAATATTTGGTATAGCCTCACATTAATACATGCTTTAATATAACTTGACATATTATTAATGCAGTTAACTATTGTGATGTTTTCAATATTATCCCATTCCTTTCTAATTAAATTTAAAAAAATTTCTTTTGAGATTTTTTTTCTTTGTATTACCATTTCTTAACCTCTTTCTCAACATTTTTTTTTAAAATAGCTCAAACATTTTCAATAGAATTAAGGTTAGGGTTATAAGAAGGCCAAGAAAAAACTGACCTGAAAGGTGAGTTTTCAAATCACCTTAAATATTACAAGAAGTATGTTTCAGGTTATTATCTTACTGAAAGACCTATCAGTTACCATATATTACACTTACATTATCATATAAATGTTCATTAAAAATTTGGTAGTATAAATGACAATCCAAATTTTCAGTGAACATATGTATGCCAATTATAGATGCCTGCCGAAACCTCCTCAAAATAATTTCGTCATACCCTTTTCTATGTTTTTAATATAGTTTTGACAGTTTCGGCTTTTGTCGTATCGAATGGGTTTCGTCGTATCTCTTATTATGATTTTTAATATAGTTTCGTCTAAGTTTTGACTGTTATTAAGGGTTTCATCCCTCATCTATAATGCCAATTTTTTCCTTAATGCTGATTGCACTCCAAATATAAATTTTAAATAGTTATTTTACTATTAGAGCAATAAGTTTTTTGTTACGTAACCATATTAGAAAGGTATTACAGAATATTTAAAAAGTAGTTTTATCAGAAAATATTACCTTTTTCTAATTATAATTCACATGATCACAGACCTAAAACAACCAGTTCTCTTTTGCTTTCTGTGTCAAAAGAGGAACTTTTCTAAAATTAACAGATATAAATCTAAGATTTTTAGCTCACGACAAATGGTCTGTTTACTAACTTTAAGCTCTGGATTTTTTCTTTAAGTTAGACCTTCATTTCACTTACTGTAGTGAAATGATTATACTTAATGATCATTTTAATTTAATGGTATTTTTTAGAAGTCAATTTTTATAGTCGACCAGACTGATAATCTATAATAATCTTACTAATTTTCTTTAATGAATTAATATAACAATAACAGGAGCATAAGAGAATACTTATTTTTTATGAAATTTCTTTTGCATTTTGAATTTTTCGCTGTCAAAGATGGTTAACAGCATTTCAGTTTCTTTTAAGATGATTAATACCATTTTAAATAAAAAACATGAAGAAATTCATTTTTTTCTACAACTTTTTTTTGTTTGTTTATTAAATATTATTTATAAAGGATACTCTAGAAATATAGAAAATTTTAGAGTGAAAAATGAATATGTTATGACTCAAAAAATAAGCAGCACTTGTAGTACCATTACTTTCATCAGTAATTATATAGTCAGATACTAAATCTAAATAAACTTAAGCTGATTAAATAAAATAAATAATAAGAAAAAGTATCTTAATTTTAAATAAAAATCTTTATTTACCAAAACTGAAAACATGTTATATAGAAGGATTTCTAGGAAAATCAGATTTTGAGAAATTTTTAATTAAAATTAAGAACTTAATACATTTTAATCTAATAACATCAAAAACTAAAATACAATAAAAATCTCAATTTTGCTAAAAAATTTTCAGAATCTGATTTTTCTAACAATCAACTCATATAGTTAAATTATTGAATAAAGAAAACAGAAATTAGCTATATTATACATAATTTTACAAAATAAGATACTAAAAATTTTAAAGAAATCAGATATAATAGAACTCTATGATAATTTAATGAAAAATTTTAAGACTTTTTATTGCTAGTTAATTGCATTTATGAAAAGATATAAGCTATTATTATAATGATACATAAGAATATCCAAAAAACTCCTAAGTAAAACTTGAAACTTATTAAATAAGTTTTATTAATTATCAATCATCTTAAGTTAAAAAAGTTATACAAATTAGAAAATATTTTAAACTTAAATTAAATACCTATATAGTTTAATATAATTGATAATTTTACTATAAATCTAAAGAGTAAAAAAACTGTATATATTTATATAACAGATAATGAAAAGAATAGGTTTACTATTATTTTGATATATGTTATAAGTATATTATCTTTTTAATAATTTTTTATGCAATTTTTTTCATAATGATTTTATAATTATAATATTAGAGCTAATAGAAAAAATTTTTAATGAATTAGATAATACTAAATTACTTTTAATCTGTATCTTCAAAGAAAAATGAATATCATACAAATAGTAAATTTCTAATAGAATTATAGTTTAATTTCAAAATAATAGCTAAATGTATTTAGATCTAATATTAAAATATGTGAATTATTTAAATAATATAAAATCAAAAAATAGTACTTAAAAAGATTTAGCAATATAAGTTTATAATCTATTTAAAAGCTATTTAGGAAATCAATAAAAAGAAAATTAGAATAGAATTAATCTAACATTAATATTTACAGAGGATTAATAAAAGTTTTTGAATGAATTTTTATGCAATATAAAATGCTTAATTTTTAAAACTCAACTAAAAAAACTTCATTAAAACTTTATTTTAAACTTATCAAAATCTACATTTTGTATTATTAAACTAGTATTTAATTAGACCACCTTTCACCACAATCACCGTTTGAATTTGTGCTAATATACTATTGACTAAATTTTCAATCAGACATTTCAGAATTGCTTTTCATATATCTTTAATATCCCTTTCAAGTTCAGCAAGGTTGGTTGGCTTTTTCTTTATATTTCTAATTTTTTTTTACTTCAGTCCATAAATTTTCAATTGGGTTAAAGTCTAGGCTAAGAAAGAATGTGTAGATTTTTTTCTGCACAAAATGATAATGCAACCTTTATTTTATGAAGTCTAACATTATCTTCTTGAAACAAACTATTGTTTTTTAGAAACATGCACTTCATTATAGGTAAAAGCATATTTTTATAGTATTTTAACGTGAATAGCTCTAGTTGCTAATCTATGAAGTGATACAATCAGTTCCATTCCTTTTTGTAAAAAACAATCCCAAAACATGCAACTTGGACTGTATTTAACTGTAACTGAAATACAAGAGAGTGATCATTCATCTTCTAGTTCTCTTCATACTCTGCTAGTATAACTTTGCTGAAATTGAGTAAAGATCAATTCATCACTTTATAATACTTTTACCCAATCATTTTTGTCTAACTTTCATATTCTAAACACCATGCAAGTCATACCTTCTTATTTGCTAGTGAAATGAGAGGTTTTTATCATGTAACACAATTTCTTAGTTCAAGTGAATGAAAAGTGCAATGAATAGTAATTTCTGAAACATTCTGACTTGTTTTTTTTATAGTTCTTTTATTCCAATAACATATAATTATTAATTTTATGCTTTTTTGTTTGTTACTAAACATTTAAGCTGATTGCAATTTGTGATATTGATTAGGTGCAGTCATCTAGAATAAGGCTTAGAATCAATAGATCCAGTTTTAACATGTCTTTTTAATGTATTATAAACTGTTATTTTGCTATATTCAATAGCTTCTGCAATCTAATTATACAAATTGCTATTTTTACAAAAATAAAATATAGCAGCTCATTATTTTACAATCAATTTATTATTTTTTTCCATTATTGCAGTTGTAACCTCAATTTGTAAAAAAATAAAGTGAGAAAGAAAAAATGAAGTTAAAATATTTTTTAAGATAAATAAACAAAAATAACCCATATTTGTATAATAAACATTACCTTTTTTATATAGAATCACATTCCAAAAGTCACGTTTAAAAACTTATAATAACCCTCTGTATTAACCACTTAACATTTCAATTAATAAACTATTAAAAATAATCTTTATAAAGAATAATATATCTAGATAATAAATAATGATACTATCTTTACCATATTAAATTAAATGATATATGTTCATAGATTGTGTATTCTTAAAAAGTAATTAATGATAAAATTATCATTAAGTTTTTTAAGACTTATAAAATTTTAACCTATTTAAAGTCTAATTTAAAAATTACTAATAAAGAAGATATTAATAGTAATATTAATGATGTTAGTAATAAAATAGCAATAATAATGATAATATTAATTATAAAGAAAATGATAACAATGATAATAAAATCATACATTATAAATCACAAGATAAATTATAATTTATTGTAAATTTTTCTTTCATTTTTTTTATTGCATATTATTTTATAAATTCAGATATAACTGAATATAATTCATTAATAAATAAATAAATTTTAAAATACAATTTAAAATAGTTTTATTTTAATTGTTATTTTTGCTTTGTAAAACTTTTTTAGTTTCTTCAGCTTACCTTTTCTACTCTAATAATATTAATAGAATTTATTTATTATTATAATTTATTTTATACAATTTTTAATGGGTTACTTATTTTTAAATATAAAGTAATTTTAAAATTACTTATTTTCAAAAGTTACTTATTTTCAAAAAATACAGTATATATTTATTAAATATAATAAGAATATATTTTTGATTATTTTGAAAAGTATTTTTAATAATAAATTAGTAAAGTCTTCATATTTTCTAACTTAAAAATTTAGATTATAAATAAACATTAAAATAAAATTTAAAAAATTACAGTATGTAACGTTTTTCTTTTATCTTTAAAAATAAATTTAATTAAAGATTTTTTAAGTAAATATAAATCTTTAAGTTAAACTTAGCAGTTATTTAATTAGTTAAGTATTTAGTTTACTTAATTAAAACTAGATAATATTATATTTTTTTAAATATATTTGAAAGTATATCAAAATTTTAGATATTAATATAAAATAAATCTCAATAGTATACTTTAATATTAATTAAATTTGATAAGATCAAAATTAATTACATCATTTTGATATTTACTATATTATAAATTATGAATAAAATAATTATATCTATTAAAATACAAATCATTTATTAAAATATAATTTAATTAACAATTTATTAATTCATATTAAAATATACTCAATAAATATAAAAAGAAATATATAATAAGATTTGTATTAAAGAAGATAAAATTCATTTTTATTATTTTATATAATATTTTTAAGAAAATATATTAAGTATCTAATATACAGGGGGTATAAAAAGTATTGGCCACTTTTGTAAAACATTTCACGAAATAACTAATTTAATAATTCTTTATTTTTTTTTTATTTTTATCAAATACAAGTTAATATTTCATTGGTCTTCTATTAGCTGCAAGAACAGCTTAAACTTAACATGGCATTGATTTGATCAAATTACAATAATATTCTATGGATACCGTATTCCACTCCTTTTTAACCTACTATTCTAACTGCCTAACACTTGATGGCTAGGAATCTCATTGACGGATCTTGACCTCAATATATGACTATATATTTCTATTAAACTTTTGTAAAAAACCATCCAATCACCTAAGAAAAATCTTTGAAAGACCTATCACTTACACAACTTATATTAAATGTTATAATGTTTTCACTGCAGTAGTTATTGAAAGAATTTGTATACCTTATCCACTTAAAAAAATATCATTCATTATGAAACAAATTCCTGAAAATTATATTGCATCTTATCATTATCAGTTACTAAAGAAAGATACTTTCAGAAAATCTATCCTGTATATAACAGACTATCTGAATAATAGATGCATTGATTGCCTAACTCAATCATTAAATGATATGCTCATCAGAAAATGCATAAAGGATATTTCATATCAGGATGAGCTCATTAATCTATCCTTTTTATGTAAAGATCTTATTGCATCTAATTTTTACACTGATGGCTTTTTTTCTAATCCAACTACAGAAGAATGCAAAATGAAACTAGGATGGATTTGCCCAGATTTACCATACAATTATTTAAATTCTTTTAATGCTGCTGTATTATATCACCTATCATCTACTAGAGCTGAACTTTTTGTCTTTCTTACTGTCCTAATCATTTGTCTAAGATTCTCTTCGCCAACAATATATTTAAATAGCCAAACTATTATTGACAGTTACTACAATTTTTGTCTTAATCATAATTATACAATAAGGACATGAGAAAAAATACTTAATTATACTATTTGGGTTTTGGTCAATCATATAATCAATGAACTAAAACTTTTTATCAAATTAATTAAAATAAAAGGTCATTCAGGAGATCATTACAATGATTTTGCTAATAACTTAGCAAAGGCAGAATGTCTTAAATTGCCTTTAATATTTAATCTTATAACTTATGATGATCTACAGCTTCTTTTTAGCTTCAATCAAGTCCCTGTAGAATCTTCAACTAGAAAATTCTAGAAAAATCTGAATGTAGCAACCTCAATAGAAATTTTCAATTAATCCAACATATCTGATTATTAGACGTTCATTGGCTTACATCCTTCTCTGTTTTCTCTTCAAATATGGGAAACACCTCTGCTGCTACCTCTTTTATTCAAAGACGAAGAAAAGGCTTTAAGTTAAAATCTCTAACTGACGAATTACCCACGATAGATAAACTTTTAGTAAGACGTCTAGATTTATATAAAAAGTAGCTATATATCTATTATTCATCAGTCAAAGAAGACTATTATTACTTGTGAATATGCTCTCATAGAACTCAGAAGATTATAGATATATGTTCATCTACAGGTGCTCTTCTTAACAAGTTGATTCTAGACAAAATTGAAAAAAATAAAAATAGACTTAACTTTTAATTATCCATCAAAAATCAGCTTATAGATTTTGTAGACCCCTCATTTAACATTACTGCTTGCATACATTTGGCCAAAGGAATTATTCCAATCAGATATTAATAATTCTTACTCTCCTTCTAACTTTTAATGCATTTTAGTAAACATATTTAACTTTTTCACTAGTTCTTTTTATGATGACATTTGGCTTTCAGAAGTAAGAGAATGATCCAGAAAAAGAGAAAAATGGGAATCTCTATGAGATTAAAAAAGAAAAAGTCAAGATTAAACATTTAACACCTATAAAAATTCCACAAAATTTATCAAATGATTAGATTATTTGGATTACTTCAGCATTGAAATTTGATTTTTCTTAGTTTGACTTCATAGATAGGTACTAACAATTTTATTTGAATGTTTTATTGATGACTTAATCATTAGATATGAATCTTTTGGTTCTTTTTGAGGGATGTTCTGGTGATTGGTCAATCTAAACGGATTTGTAACAAAATTATAAGGGATAGTCTTAGTTTAATTTTTTATTGTTTTTACTTTTAAAATAGTTTTATTTTCTTTTTTATTTTGTAATAATATAACATAAATATAATAAACTTAAGATAATACCATATTGTTAAAAAAAAATGAAATTGATGGCTTTCTTAGAGTTCCGAATGAGTCAAGTCGAGTCGAGTTTAAAGATCAACTCTATTCGACTCATTTTTTTCAAGTCGAGTCGAGTCAAATTTATTTTATAAAATCTTTCAACTCGACTTGATTCGAGTTATATAAATTTTAAACTCGAC